>JAQBSW010008255.1:0-35329 GCA_029291075.1 Eudiplozoon nipponicum | reverse complement strand
CGAAGGGATATACTACCGCCAGATCAATGGTGTAGCTATGGGAAGTTGCATCGCACCCCTCCTGGCAGATGTATACATGTATCACCTGGAAAAAACGAGCCTAAAAGGTATAATTGACCAGTGCGCACTCTACAAAAGGTATGTAGATGATATCTTGTTGTTCATCTCAGAAGCAGCAGACCCTTCCGAAATCCTCAAACAAGCAAATGGAGTCGATCCAGACATCAAATTCACTCTCGAGGTAGAGAAAGACGACAGTTTTCCCTTCCTTGACATCAAACTCACTCGAGAAGCAAACGGAGATTTGACACTGGCCATACATAGAAAATCCACTTTCACCGGACAATACATTCACTACAACAGTAGTGTGCCAAAATCCCACAAAAGAAACTTAGTAAACAACCTAGCAAACAGAATCAGGAAGATCTGCTCTGAACACAAGATTGAGGAAGAACTGGGCTACCTCAGGAAAATTTTGCTAATGAACAACTACCCAGAGCGTTTCATTGATGTCAACATCAGACCACGGCAGATTCGTACTAGAGAGGATACCGTCAAGCAGGTTTTCCTAAACTTACCATTTAGAGGCGACGTACCAGCCTCAATAATTGCACGGCGGCTGAATAGAATAACTAAGGACAACTTTCCCAGTGTTAAAGTTAATATGACATTTAGTACACAGAGAATCATGAGGTTGGATGCCAAAGATCAATTGCCAATTCTCTCCAAATCATTCATAGTCTACAAATTCTCATGTATGTGCGGTAGCACATATATCGGACGTACGAAGAAGCAATTGATAAGCAGAATCCAGCAACATTTGCCACAGAAATTGATTAACAAAGGCTTGCCACCGTCAGGAAAATCAGCTATTTCCGATCATATATTGGCAACGGGGCACCCTGTCAATTCGACCAATTTCACAATTCTACATAAAGCAAAATCAGAAAAATTATTATTTATCTACGAAGCCCTTTACATAAAACAACAAGCACCTGACCTTAATATTCAAAAGTTTCATCAACATGATATTCTTATCGACTGGCCAAGAATAACAAAATTCAACAACAATCTACTAGTATCCAGCCAAGAACAAACAGGCCCTCGACTAGAATCAACAAACGTACAATCGGATTGGCAACAAACTGAAGTGGAAATAACAGAGGCGCATACGATGACAGAAGTCTCCAAACAATGTGAGCGTTTAACACTGCAATCCACACTGGCGTTGTTACCACGTGAAAACGACAACTTTGCGCAACGAGGTGAAACGATCAACTATACTGGGAAAAATAGCACTTGTATATGTAACAGTGAACAATGCGCACAAATGGTTAATTCTCAAGCTATCAAAACAATAATGACAAGATCTCAGACATCACTTCGCAATACTGCGAGAATGACCTTTACATGCAAACACGCATACACACAAACACAAACGCATACACACTCACCAACTAGTCAAAACAAGAAACAGCAGTAAAAACGAGTCAGATTTGTTACCACTAGCATAATCAATTGAAAACCCAAAATGTATAAATATGTATGATTGTATAAGAGATGATTAGTATTCACGAAATAAATGGCCTTTATCCACTTCGTTATTTGTGTTTTCCTAATTATAAGAATATATATATATATATATATATATATATATATATATATAATTTTACCGCCCATTGTGTAGAAGTATTACATATTATTTTAGAAAAATAATCAGTTAAGAAATCCAGATTAATTGTGTACAATGGACCAAAATCTTTTGGATTGCTAAGTGATTAATTAACTGTAAATCGAGGATATTTTAATGGAAAATATATTACTAGTTTTTTCTGTGGAGGAACAAAACACATCCGCCAATAATGCACATTAAACGTGTTATCGATGACTAAAATGCTTTTATTCTAAAAATGCAAACTTCATGCTATACTAAATGTCAATTGAACCCAAAATTGTAATATTAGTCAAATACGACAGTGCTAAATTTCAGGAAAAGATTAAGCTCGTTAAATCATTCTTGTTGCGAAATGCAATAAAGAAAACATTCGCTAAGCTGTGTAATAGGAATACACAGAGAACGACCACAACACTAATAAGCTGCTTTTTTGCTGAATAACACCGACAATAACTAATCCAACATTAATTCTCTGATTGAAAACTTCATACGCACGTCCATTAACAGACCAATTTGAAGGAATGCAAATTCCGTGCCTTTACGGTTAAAATGAAAGTGCCGTAGAAGATGATGAATTAAGAACCAATACGTTAACTCTCGTGAGATTTAGACAATTTCCATGGCAAATAGAAATTTTCTAATCCTCCTCATGCTTTTATTCATATAGCCATGCTGCTTAAACAAAACAGAAAATATTATTTCTATCAAAGAAAACAAGATAGCCACAATGTTGTTTATCAACATTCGATTGAAAAAAAACAGATTTTTTTAAATAATCTAAAACTGAAATTGCACATTGGCTTATAGATATTACTTGCCTCAATAAACTAATATAAACATGTAGAAAAACATAAAATATTTCATTGAAAATTCATCATTACACGAGATAAATTTTATAAATTTAAAGCCATAGTGAATATGTACCATCTTGAGGAAACTAGTCAGAAACGCATCACTTGCTAGTGGAATCGCCTCAAAGTCAAATGTAAACAACAAATGCAGCAAACTCGCAATCATTATGCTTGATGCTAAATGTCAATTGGCAAATCTGATCAAATCCTTAGTCGTTTTCAAAATTATAAATATATGCCGATATAAGAAAAATAATATGTTAAACAGTTTCCATCGACATTTACTGACAGGAAATTCAGGTATTTCGGCAAAAATTTTTCAAAACGGACGCAGACAATTTCACGAATTGAGAAATCTGAAAAACAAACAATCCACGAAACCATTTAAAACAAATATTGATTACTTGGATCATATAAAGTATGTTTCCAAAAAATTACATTTGATTAATGCGCCAAATCGCTGACCAAATAATCCGTGGAATTCTTGAAAAGAATAAAGCTCAACCATCCGTTGTGTAGAAGACGGGTAAAAATTAAAGTACAATTAGCTGTGTAATCGGCATCTTTATCGTCATGCAGAGCAATACAAATCGCCAAACTAGATGAGCGATTTATATTGTAATCAGTGCAATCTGGGTTGTTACCAGTGCGGAAAAACAACTCATTAAAAGTGTTAAATGACGGAAACTACAATGGGAAAACAATCTCACGTACAATACAATTACTTCAATCAAGGATAAATAAAACTACATCTCATTCTAGCATCTATTCACATTATTAATTGGAAATTCTCGACATCTACAAATGATGGAGATCGAAATTGTTTTAAAAATTGACATGAAACAAATCATCGCATTATAAACATAATAAATATATATTTACACTGATCAATACAATACTTAAAAAAATATTACACGCTCTCTCTTTCTTTTTCCTCTTTTTCTCCTTTTTTCTCTTTTCTCTGTCTATTTATATATTATATAAGCTAAAAATTTCAAAAACAACAAATTCACTCCATCAATAGACTGACTTCGTCGCTTTGGTACCCTCATCAAGTCCATTCCAGAATTAATCTAACTCGAGTTAAACCAAGAAAACATTTTCTTCTGAATCCGACAACTCATCTACTGCAACAACCATGTCAGGCGTGTGCTTAACTGCCTAAAAAGAATGAAAATTGTCTGCTTGAGTAGTTGAATTTGCTACTTTAGGCAATGTTTATTGTATATTGGCAACATATATATATATATATATATATATATATATATATATATATATATATATATATATGTGATCATGTATATGATCAAATTCAGCCAGTTCACATTAATTTCACACACACCCACAAACACACACACATACTATATATATATATATATATATATATATATATATATATGTATATATATATATATATATATATATATATATATATATATATAATAAAATAAAAATGTACTGATCTGTTTATATATTTTCCAATTATATACTTCGCATTGCATTCATTAGTGAATGCAATTAATCAGCTACACCGATTTTGACCTTATCTGGCACTCATCAATAGTTGTCAGGAATGCTGCACCAGTTGTTTGAAAACGGTAGCACTTTGATAAGAGCCGTGCAACTCATTACCTTGGTCAATGAAGCGGCGCGTTGCATGCGATTTTTATTACATAATAGTTAGTCTGTTCTCCGGATGAATTATTTCCGGCATCGATGTAGACCTAAATATCTATCTAGCCATCTCCACATTAATGAAACCACGGGAAGATGTATTAAACATAAAGAGGACCACAAGATTTATTTGTATATGTTGCTAATTTTAACTTAATTTTACAATTGGAATCATTCAATGTAATCTTGAAATTGATGGAAACTGTACAATTGATATACCTCATTTGCTTTCAGAAAAAAATGTCTGAGTTTTACGGACAAAACATATGAACAATACATGAAATTACAATTTAATTTGTCATACCTTTCATAATTGAGAAGAAGTCTGGCATATAATGACAAATTAGTCCTTGTTAATTGGAAATCTATGCGAAAATGAGACCTGAAATTGAAGAACGTATTGTAATGACTGACTGGAAAACATGTTTAAAAATTTCGTTCCTGTCGTAGCATCGGTTGTCTGACTGGAACAAAACAATCGTAATTACTGAATTGCATTGGATATTTGACGTTTTGTGAAGTTTATACTGAAAAGATGAAACGTTTATGTCTTCGATATAAATTAAGCATAACAAAAAGGGAGAAAGTAATTTTTTTACTTGACCAGTTTTGTCCTAGTTTTTGTCTCATTATTAGGAGTTGGAATTGTAACTGCTGGTATTTGAAACGAGAAGCATTTGGATCAAAACTATGCCAATTATACACGACGTTTTAGGAACCGTTTATTGCAAGTCGTAATCATTTTATGACCGATTTCTAATTTTAAGTCATGCCAGAAGTGTAAATCATACATAATTGATTTGTGAATACGTGATTTAATTATTATTGGAAGGATCACATTTCACTCCTCGAATGTCTACCTTCATTAAATTCGATAATAGTGAACACAACATATTTGAAAAGATGTACATTTGCACGAAGTCAAGAGAATGGTTTAAGGTAACATGTACATGTAGCCCACGATGATACAATCTAATCTTTTATTTCACAACAGAAATTAGAGGTATTATATATAAAATTGTTATCGTAAGTTTGAACATCAGTTTTAAAAAAGCAATTTAAATGTGAGAAATTCATGTATGGGCATATTTTGATTATTGCAACAAATTTCCAGCACCGGCTATGTGCCAATATCAACATGCGCAATGTTTAAAACAAGATCGATAATTCCGATTGATTTGCTCGTTTAAGTATGGATTACATGAACATTTTTTACTTAATCTGTATAGATAAAATTATTCCATTGACGCAAAAATAGAATATAATTTATTTCTCCAACTGTAATAGTGAAAGTGCTTTAAAAAGAGCCATGGCCAATATGTGCAAGTATATGTCACTTTATGTTATTGGTCAAAATTATATTTACAATTAGTGAGATTTTTTATTCTTAGAATCACTTGACAAATAGGAAATATATTCCAATAGAATTTTATCATACACTCTTGACGTTAAAAACGTTGCCTAACAAAATAAATTCAAGGGTGTTTAATGATGCATAAATAAAGTGCAGTTCTTAAATGGAGCCGCTAAAATATTTATGGTTTAATTGGGTCCTTTAATGGTTCGTAGTACGAAATATGACTTTGATTACCAATAAAATATATGTTAGAATCGCGCATTTTAGTCGATATCCAAAAAATTTTCAGAAGTAACGTTGGTTGTTGGGCCCATGTCATTATTAGGCAGCATGGAATTTTCTACGATATACGACTATCATTTATTAAATTGCTTATATATCCTATAAAATGCAGGGGAGCGCAGGACGAAAATAAAAAGTGATATTAATTTAAGTCAAGTTTGCGAGTTTGCGTTTAACACCAATACAATTGTACCTAATCAGTCGTAGAATATAGCAAAACTACCTCAATTCACCCGTATTGACGCGTTTCAACCTTCTACGGTCATCAACGGAATTTAGGCAAAACAAAGTAACGAAAATTATACCGTAATGTTGATAGATACAGTATTCTTGCGTATATTCTACTAGACTGGAAAAATCAGCTATAGAATGCCCATTCAGTCACAAACATATATTTTTTGCCTCTTTCACCACACGTATGTAAGCTTTAGAATTGTATAACCGTTTGTTGCGCTTGTGTTAATTTCATTTCTTTAGATTGACTTTACGAGCTTCAGACAAACTGCCGGTATTGACACACACTTATTCCTTTCGACTATCTGTAGGGTTGCATAAGAATTGGATTGGTTTATGCAAATTCTGATTTTAGTTCTTTAAGCATAAATTAGTGTAGCATTCAACACTGATGTTGTGAGGACCGGCAATTCCTTGTCCATTTACACTGCAGATTGAAAAGTAATATAGTGAAAAACCAGTTTAGATAGGGGCAAATAAGATGTCGGAACAAAAAAAATTATAATTAAAATCGCATCGCAGGATCTTCCTGTTTATACTCACATCTAACACCAACCGGCCGAACTTTCATTTCGTTTTCATCTAATCAGAGTTGTAAACATGCAACCACAATGGTGAATATACAGACAATAGACCGAACGAAAAATTTGTCACTAATTGAACAATATTACTGCCCATTTCATTTACAAGTGTTTATGCATTTTCTTACAATTATTGTTTGGCTCTTTGACTTATTCCGAGTGTCACCGGTCTAAAATACCTACAGGCTCACAATAAAATATTATGGTCTTTTGGCCAATAGGCACAAAAAAGGATCACAACGAGTTTAAAATTTGTTGCCGCTGAATTGCCTGTTTACCTTTTCCACTACATTCAAAGAAGTAAATATTATAGATGTAAAGTATGCTTACTCTCGACAACAAAAAGTTACACAATTATTGGCATAATGCGTTTATAGAACAAATAAATTTACATCTTAAAAACGGCTAAATGCAAATGACCTTTAACAAAAATATTTGACAGTTCGTGTTGAAGGAGACTGTTAACTTATATGAAGGTTTATTAAGCAATCCTTGTGCTTATTTCGAAAATTCTGATAAAAATATAAAACAGAATTGAGCCAGCAATGCACTATTAGCCTTTATGCGTCAATGTTGGTATGTATTGTTTTTATGTGTATTCCCAGCAAGCTTTTACTCTCTATAATCCAAACAATCTGATTACTTTTATTTAAGTGCAAACCTTCGACTTCATCTCGCAATTTCAGGATAATACATTACTGGGACTGCCTTTCATACTAAAATTATGTACAGATTTTAATTGTCATTTTCCTCAATGGTAATTTATATTAAATTTTACCAGATAGCATAAAAAAGTTCGAAATCAATCTATGATTTATAAATGAAATACTAAATATCAACTGCAAGACATTTGTTTAAAATCAGGTATGCGAGCTTTATTAAACAATTATCCTATTTTATTTAATCAGTC
Source organism: Eudiplozoon nipponicum (assembly GCA_029291075.1). Lineage (NCBI taxonomy): Eukaryota > Metazoa > Platyhelminthes > Monogenea > Mazocraeidea > Diplozoidae > Eudiplozoon > Eudiplozoon nipponicum. Next base: position 27,765 of record JAQBSW010008255.1, on the reverse strand, counting down.
ATCGAACAACTTAGCAAAGCTACTGCTATGTTTGGATTGGTGTTTACTTCAACTTCGCCATCTTGATTTAAATAAGTGTTACCGCCACCCACATAATCAAGGATTGTTTAACCTCCAGAATTATTGATTAGCTATATTACGTATGCTTTTATTTGCATTTCAAAATGAATCCATTTTATTACCGAACACTTTTATTAGATTTGCACATTTATAAAATGTGAACATCGACGAATTTCATCATGTTTTATTTGAAATATAACAAAACCACGTGACAGCAAAAAAATTTGTTTACTGATTTGTGTTAAATATTTCAAATAATTCTGCAGGTATAGGATTGCGCATAATTCTTCAGTCGAGGTCGAACATTACGCTTACTAGTAAAAACGCCTGTTTCTATCTCATGGCAGCTGTTACTTTCAATAGAACTCATGTTGTATATGGTTAAGCATACATGCCACCTTAAAATAGTTCTATAATTAGCTTCAGCAGATTCCACTGATAACTAAATAAACGATCGCTTTTACGCTTCAGTATATTTGCCAGCTTTATATATTTTAGTGCTAGGATGAAGAATATTTTGTGATTAGCAGCTGTTATTTAATATTTCCTGAAGTCACTAAGTAGGTCAAAGTGACCTTCAATTAAGAGAGCAATAAATATATTCAATCAAACATGACCTGATTGAGGATTTAATAAATAATACTGCTATAAATATCTAATTCTGCTTACAATGTCATTCGTGATTTTCCCATCTGCTGGTCAACCTTTAAGTTCTTAAATATATGAAATGCAAAATATGTAGCTGATAACTCTAAATGAGGCAATCTCATTGTAGGTTGCAAATGAGGTATATATTATTTATATTAACTAAAAGGTGAAATATTTAATCTTAGTGTATTTAAAAAATCAAGCACAACAGGAGACATTGTTGAGAAACCAAATATGGTCTTTCCTAATATTTATGGTTGACCTTCGTTTAAAATTACAGAAAACGAAAATTTAAATAATCTTTAAAATACCGCGTAGACGACAGTAAAATTAAGCTTCACAAATAACTTTGTTTCTGCTTGTTTAGTAAGATTTCGAAATAATGAATAGCTTGATTATACATGTCGCAAATTTCAAGCATAATTAAGACTTGGTTCTAAATTAATTAATTTGTTCAACGAAACAAATAACGCAATTTAGCTTTTATCGGTTGCGCAAGATTTATTGATAATTTATTGAATTGAGATTATCTGACAGACGTAACAAACTGATATCAGTCGTGAGAAATGGCACATTTTTACTTTTCACGAAGGAATTTCAAACAGAAAAGAATCTATTCTTCAATAAAATATCACTTCCCTGCTCCATGATTTATATCAGTGGTCGAAAGTAATGCCAAATGGAATTAATCTAAAGTAAAAACAGACCAAACAAATGAGGTGGTATCTGATTGAAATTTGTATTTAGTGCGCGGTTTGGTTTGAACAGGGAATTAGTAGCAAGATTCTGAAGCAAATGTGTGACAGTTGAGCCCCATGCACGTAGTTCTGGTAAGTGCTTGATGAGTGTCCAATAAGAACAAAATCGATCTACGTGATGAATTACTTTTACTTATATATGCTTAGTTCAGTTTTAACTAGCAAAATATGTATAATGAGCTCCAGGTATAACTTCTAAATTAATAATATCTTCGCCTGGCGGCAAGGTGTCTATTCCATAATGACAGACTGTGTGGTGGTAGGTTGGGATTTTAGATCGTAAGTGATGTCAAATACGCTCCATCTGAAGTATAAACTGACCAAACAGCATGTGCTAGTATATCTATTAAAATGTCGTACATTGCACTGCTTGAGTGGCGCAATGGACGAGTTGCAAATCTAAAGCCGATGTCTCCAGTTGGAGCACTGCACTCAAAAATTCAGTAAAGCACATGATAAGCGCCATATATGAACGAAATTAGTCTATTTAATGCATAGTCTCTACAACCTATGCCGTTTAAAGTTCTAAATGACAACTTACTCACAATAATTCCAGCTAAAATGCTTTAATTTAGTCGTTCATTCCCATGTGTCTTGGTGGTGTCCTGCTCTCTAATGACAGCTCGGCGGTAGCCAGTTGGTACTTCATGGTGGAGGCTATGCAAACAACGCTTCATCTGATGGCAAGAAAATAAGTTTTATTTGAAAGCGAATTGCATGTTGTGTGCGGCTGGACTGATGAAATGTATGAGTTGCAGGACTGAATTAAATAACCGCTCGCGAAAAAATATGGCAAGTGCTTGATGAGTGCCTTAAAATGAAGAAACTGAATTACTTGTCGTGTTGCATTTAATATCGTACGCAATGTTTAGTTTAAAATGATAACACGTACAGATTAATATCCTTTCTTAATAATCATATATATATATATATATATAGGATATGGCAGCATATATATATATATATATATATATATATATATATATATATATATGTAAAAGCAAAACCAGTCGGAACAAACACCGCAAGATTGTACGGCAAAACCAAAACTCATAAAGTTGTGACAGCCTCAGAGCTCCTTCTGATGCGCCTATTATGTCAATGATCAACGCTCCACAACATAAACCAGCCAAGTTTCTCTGCAAACTACTTGAACCAATACGGAGCATCATAACGCTACCACTAATACAAGGACTCTTCGAACTAGCAATGAACTGAAGGGGAAGAACATCCTACAGAATAAAATGGTCTCGCTTGACGTCTCATCCTTATTTACAAACATACCACTGGATAAGACAACGGAGATCTTGTGTGACCTCATCAATAGACACCAATGACATCAAAGACCTCATATTAGCATGTACTAAAAACGTGCAATTTACATTCGAAGGGATATACTACCGCTCAGATCAATGGTGTAGCTATGGGAAGATGCATCGCACCCCTCCTGGCAGATGTATACATGTATCACCTGGAAAAAAACGAGCCTAAAAGGTATAATTGACCAGTGCGCACTCTACAAAAGGTATGTAGATGATATCTTGTTGTTCATCTCAGAAGCAGCAGACCCTTCCGAAATCCTCAAACAAGCAAATGGAGTCGATCCAGACATCAAATTCACTCTCGAGGTAGAGAAAGACGACAGTTTCCCATTCCTTGACATCAAACTCACTCGAGAAGCAAACGGAGATTTGACACTGGCCATACATAGAAAATCCACTTTCACCGGACAATACATTCACTACAACAGTAGTGTGCCAAAATCCCACAAAAAGAAACTTAGTAAACAACCTAGCAAACAGAATCAGGAAAGATCTGCTCTGAACACAAGATTGAGGGGAAGAACTGGGCTTAGCCTCAGGAAAACTTTGCTAATGGACAATTACCCAAAGCGATTCATTGATGTCAACATCTGACCACGGCTGATTCGCTCTAGAGAGGATACCGTCTAGCAGGTTTTCCTAAATTTACCATTTAGAAGCAACGTGCCAACGACAATAATTGTACGGTGGCTGAATAGAATAACTAAGGAGAGCTTTCCCAGTGTTAAAGTTAATATGACATTTAGTACACAGAGAATCATGAGGTTGGATGCCATAAATACATTCCCAATCCTCTCCAAATCATTCATAGTCTACAATTTCTCATGAATGTACGCTAGCATATATATCGGATGTACAAAGAAGAAATTCATAAACCGAATCCAGCAACATTTGCCACAGAAATTGATTAACAAAGGCTTGCCACCGTCAGGAAAAATCAGCTATTTCCGATCATATATTGGCAACAAGTAAATTCTGTCAATCTCGACCACTTCTACAATTTACATAAAGCAAAATCCGAAAAATTATTTATCTACGAAGCACTTTACGTAAAACAACAAGCACCTGACCTTAACATTCAAAAAGTTTCATCAACATGATATCCTTATCGACTGGCCAAGAATAACAAAATTCAACAACAATCTCACTTGTATCCAGCCAAGAACCATTAGGCCCTCACTAGAATCAACAAACGTACAATCGGATTGGCAACAATGTGAATTGGAAATAACAGAGGCGCATACGATGACAGAAGTCTCCAAACAATGTGAGCGTTTCAACATTGCAATCAACATTGGCGTTGTTAGCCAAGCGAAAATAGCAATCTTGCGCAGCGGGATGAAACGATCAACTACACTGGGAAAGATAGCACTTGTATATGTAACAGCGAACAATGCGCACAAATGGCTAACTCTCAAGACCATCAAAACAATAATGACTAGATCTCAGGCATCACTTCGCAATACGGAGAGAATGACCTTTACATGGAAACAGGCATACACAACACAAACACAAACGCATACACACTCACCAACCAGCCAAAACAAGAAACAGACAGTAATAAGCGAGTCTGTTTTGTTACTATTAGCATAATCAATTGAAAACCCAGAATGTATAAATATGTATGATTGTATAAGAGATGTTTAGTATTCACGAAATTAAATGGCCTTTATCCACTTCAAGTTATTTATGTGTTTTTTCCTAATTATAAGAATATATATATATATATATATATATATATATATATATATGTCTGTATGTTTGTGTGTGTAATTTACTGAAATACACATATGAATGTTAGCCATTAGTTTCTTATTTAAATTGTAATTGAATAGAAAGTCATCTGCCCAACTATTATGCAGCGATAGCAATAACTCTGTACGCTTCCACCACCTTTGTAGATATTATTTAATTAGACGGAAAGAAACTGCGTGGTAAAATATACTATACGTTTAGTTTCGGTTAGCGGATTTAGGAATTACACAAATACACACTTTACCTATTTGATCAACTAACTAAAAATGGTCGTTTTCGCGTATATACAATTGAGAAAGACATGAAGGTATTCAATAGAAGTGAATCAACTTGTTACAACATGATGCGTATTAAATAAATGTATTTAAAACTGTTAGATTTCTTTTGATTCGTTTGTGATTAACAATTCAGGTATTTTTTAAAGAGAATTGTAAAACTGCTAGGTACGAAATTTTCCTTATGAATTTCAAATTATTTTTACGAACAAAAATTTCATTTTCATATGCATACCACATTTTTAGTAAATGAATTCATGCTATTAAATATCTCTAAACTACCGGAGAACACTTGCAATCTAATGTTAAACTAAGCGAACTACATTTTCATATGCTTTGTTGTGCCATTTATATTATCACAAATATTATCATAATCGTAATTTTCATTCGAATCGATAAGTTACATACTATGCCTCTGGTCGGATTGAACGTATGGAAAATAATATGTGATTCGACTTATTGGTGTCGGCTGGATTTATTATATATTATTAAATGAGCCTTAAATAAAAATGATTATAATTAAAAATGAGTATAATTGAAATCCTTTCATGTTGTTAAATAAATTCAATAGCCTTGATCATCATAGTTTTGATTACTTAATGGTCTTTGTTCCCATTTAATATTAAAGAACTCTGTTTTGGAAATCAAAAAAAATTGACACATGAAAATTCTTTAAAAAAATTTGCGCAATTAAGATATTGTAAAATTGATTGCAGCAAGATTTAGGCAGGCACTAGAGGAATAAAATTTAGTATAATAAACCATATATTTTGGAATAAAAACCACAAAAATCTTAAAAGAAAAAATTGTCACCAAAAGTATTTTATTTAAAACTCATTTCACTATTTGAATTTCATTCTAGTTTCTTGGTTAAATTTTAAAAAAATACGAATTTCGTTAACAATTATATATATGTAAAGTAATAAACATTTAAACTATCAAGCTAAGTTTGGAAGCTAAAACAAATAAAATGCATAATTTATAATTTACCTTTAACATACTATTTCTTTTTTGTCGAAATGCCCAATATATAATTTTATATTGATTTTGGTATGCAATTAAGATTATTGTTCAGTCTTTAGTGGAAACATTCATACCCAAATTTTTATAAAATCATGCATTTACGTACTCTTTGAAAAATATAATATGGGCTGCCATTTGCTAAACCAATAATAATGAGTACAATTATATACTCTAATCAATCTGGGTGGATGTTTAATTAGGCGATTCCATTACTTTTTTATCAAGCTTGCCGTATTAACGCGTTTTATTTATCTCATTTTGTTAACTTTCAACAATGTAGAATTAAGGAACCTTGAAAAACTTTATGCTTCATGAATATTAATTGCTGAAATTTCTTCCATTCTTTGTCCATTGGCTTGAAAAATGCAACTGTATAAAAGGTAATATTTAAAGTAATTTTCCTTCATAAATTGAAAATAAGTTGGGTTTAACTTTTGCTCGTTATTTACTGTTAATACCTGATTTATCTTTAGGTCCCATTATGGTGTCGATGGATTTCGTCGTTTTTCTAGATCTATTTCATGAATGTAAAAGTTGGACAATTTAAATATGATTTTAATTTTACATTGAATGACAAGGCGTATTTTGTCAGCGCATATACCTTGAATGTTCAATTAGGATTTCTACTATGGAAGCTCTTTTAGCGTCGGGTTAACTTATTGATTTTGAGTTTCCGAAATCATTATCACTGCTCGAGCTATCGTCAGGTAAATAGTAACATATATGTCACAATAAAACGACACAAGATTTTGTTTAATTGTGTCTTCAGTGCTATAATTGGTGTGACGGTACTACGAGAACAAATAATGATTTCTGTATCTTAAAGTCGAATAGAAATCAGAAAGCTCAAAATATTCTATAACATAAATCTCAATAGATTATTAGACAGGTTCGTAATAATTTAAATGTTACATTTTGAATAACTTTACAACCATGGCACTGAAGTTTATCATTAGAAAAATAGACAGAATATTCATGAAAGCATAACAAATAAATTGCAAACCCCTTTCACCGTTTTTAGATTAAATATTGAAATTTCACAATGGTCATTTATTTAATGGTAATAAACGTGAGGAATTAGTTAATGTACCAAATCTGATAGTACTAAATTATTAACAAATGTTTAACTGCTATAAATTTTCTAGAGCTACAATTTTATTTGCTTCAAACAGAATTTTATAAAAAGTAAGTAGAATTAAAACTATTGAAATTTACAAATTTATTTATTTTATTATCTAATCAATATTAGATTACGGGATGGGCTTTTAAAGTTTTATTGTACAAATATAAGCAGTGTAACTGTTCTAACTCTTGTTAATTATATAAATAATTTATAAATCCATGAATTAAAATTTTTGGCCTTCCTACCAATTTTAACTTCTGGAAAAACTGAATTGACAACTTTTGGGGTATTTAGTTGAAAATTATTTTTATTTGAGGCATGGTTGGTTGTCATGTTCATTAGACATCACCTTCTTAATTTTGCTTAACAGTAATGCCACATTTTTAAATCCTGTTTTGATGTTCGGATACAAAATTGCTTACTAAAATATATGCAAATAAATTAGGTTTGCTAAAACCTATTTTTGATTTAAAATAGAGAACCACAAAAACATTACATTTAAGTATGGAATATATAAAATATAATAAATTTCATATTTGTTCTATATATTCTATCGTTTACGTACTTTTTACATAAGTAAGAAAAGCAAAATCGTTATATAAGGCAATCATTGATTTGGAATTTTTTCTTTAACGAGACACAGGGAACATTAATATTTAGAGCAAAATTACTTGATAGACCTTCACGTTTCTCATTAATTCGTTATATGGTTAGCAAAAATAACATAAATTAAATTATATACCGATAAAATATTTATATAACAAAATTCTTTCGTCATACTTCATTTGCAAAAAGTATATAGGATTTTATATATATATATATATATATATATATATATATATATATATAAATGCGATTGTGGACACTTGATAAAAATATTCGTAAGTAATAGTAAAACGAATAAGTAAACATTCTTTCAAATACTTTTCGTGAGAAAGTTAATATAAATTATTTCGAAACTCAATTGTAGTATAATTTTTTTTAAATTTGCTAGTCTTCCTATTGATTTATTTCACATCGTTTTTAATAGCTGGGAATACAATGCATTCGCTTTATTAAAACTACCGTTTTTGAGTGGTGCATTGTGCTTGAATCATTGTATAATTGAATCAAATAAAATATCTTTGACTTACTAAATATTAGACGTCGAGAAGTTCAACAAACAAAATTTAAATAATCAATTAACGATAAAATGTAATATATTTGCTTACACGTTATACGAATAAAAAGATGGAAATTGCAGATATTGATTACATAAATAATATTATTTTAATGTCCTATTCAAAGTTAGTCGACTGACGTTTGACCTATACAGTTCTTCAGTAGTTGGAATGTAAACGGGTATTTTTGAATATTTTTATCTTTCCTCAAGATTTTGGAATAAGTGAAATACATTATTAAAAATAATTAATTACTCTGTTAAAAAAAAGGAAAAAAAATTTTCTTATGCAGAATTTTCGAATCAGTTATGTTTGTTTTTGTTATTTATAGTGAGAATTAAACTATTATAAAGCAGTTCTTTACATTTGAGTTAAGAAATGTCTTTTAATTTTTATCAGAATTTATCTCTACTGCAATATCTGTTTCATCATATAGTTAATTCAAAAACAAAAATGGGATCCAGTTTGATTAAGTTTATACATATTACATTAGCAATCAGAAAGAGAAATTCTCAAATTTAGAGGTATTAATTTACTTCATCGTAGACGCATACCCACTGTTCCAGTTTAGTTCAACTCATGTACAACTTCTTATTTGGTTTTGCTGAAGATCAAGGATATTGAAACTGACTTTTTTCGAAATGTGAACTTCCCTTCCGTTTTTTGCTTCGAAAAAATATGATACTTGGCTTGGTATGGACTTTATTTTTTGAAACGATATGATTTACTTTTGAGTAATTGTTCATTTCAGTTTCAACAACTAGAAAGAATAGTTCGTAAATGCCAAAATATTCCTTCTCTCCCTCGCATAGGAACACACATTATTTCGATTTTATACACTTCTGTTTTTAGCTGCGCACTAAGCAATTTGCAACTGACTGTTTCCGCAATGCAAATATCATTTGATTTCTTGCTTTGAATAAATATGAAATTTGGCCTAGTATGGAATTTTTTTATTGAAACGATATGGTTTGGTTTTGAGAAATTTTTCATCTCAGTCCTAACAATCAGAATAAAGCAGTTCGCAAATTCAAAAATATTCCTTCTCTCCCTAGCATATTAATACACACAATTTCTATTTAATTCAAATTTTTTACAAATTCCTTCTTCTTTTTAGCTGCGCATTAAGAATTTGCAACTGACTAGTTGCGCAACGCAAAAACCATTTCATTTATTGCTTTGTAAAAATATTAAAATTGGTCTGGTATGGACTTTATCTTTTGCAACGATTTTTTAGTCGTTTACAAATTTAATATCCCAAGAGGCTACGCTGCCGGATATTGCTTTGGTAGTAAAAACAAAATTTAAATAAAAATTATATTTACCTTGTAGATTAATCGGAAATAAGTCGATGTAATGATAATGAGCGATTCATTAGAAATCCATAAGCTGGTGTGTAATTGCTTCATTTGGAAACACGAAAACTTCATTATTTAATTTTTTTAAATGCTAAATATATTCTAATAATGCTGTTAAAACTTTTGTAATCATTGGTAAAGGCGTAGAAACAAATAGCAGCATTAAAGATACGAGGACAATTATATTCGGCTTAATTGCAAGCGCAACAATAATCAATCTGTCGTACGGCTACGACAGAAAAATGGTTGCTTAAAATTGAAAATATTCAGAGAGCAGATATAGTCTCGAGCATAAGTCTGTTAACACATACATCGCACCCAACAAAAAAGTAAAGTAATGTGCCATTTATATTTTAGAATAAGCCAAATATGTTCTGCGGAATTAAAATTTAAGAAATTGTCGATTTTTCAAAGCTACTTTATTCGAAAATGGTTATTGCCAAAGAGTTATTGAATCAAGCATGAAATATAAATAGAACAAAATAACAAAGCCATGCACAATTAACCAACGCTATACGTTTGATAATTTTTTAAAGAGGACTTATCATCTGAAGTATATTGTATCCAAAAAATGGCCGTTAATATTCGGATGTCTAATGTTAAACTGATGACGATTGATACAACAAAACTCCTGCTAAATAGAAGTGTACAGAATAAACTGCCAATTATCGAATCCAATGTCCATTATTAAGACACATGCAATGGCTTCTCTGTGTGCTTTGTTGATTGGAATTTCCAATTTATATGTAAACAAATTCAAGATAATTTTGGCTTAGACAATTCTGACAAAGAGAAGAACATTCACGGAAATAGCTGCACATATTTTCGATAAAAATCTCACCCCACAGCAAATGGATTCAAACCTGCTATTTTTTAAAAGAAATAAAGAAGAAATAGTTACACGTTGCGGAAATAATCATTTGCAACTACCATAACCCACTTCTAAATACGCAAAATATATTTGTACATAAATTGATTATAGCAGGTGCATTTCCTCTGTGTTCGTGTGTGTATATGTATATACGTACTCCGCTCAGTGTTCACTGTTGTAAAATGTATGCGCTTCATACAAATAATTTCCATTTTCTTTTGCAAAATAAACTACATAACCCACTAGATATTTTAGCCGAGTTGAGTTCCGGTGCAAACGAAATGGTCATTTTAATTGTATTGTGTAGATCTGCATTGCAACAAAGTTAAGCCTCAGAAAAATATTTATTTCGCAATTTAAATTACTGCTTTTTCGGTTAATTCTGCATTTAAAACTACCCGCATTTTAAAATGTTTGAACAAAATATGAATATGTGAATTAAAATATTATCTTTAAGGTAGCAGTACAGCTTTAAAATTGTCAAATGTACTAATTATTCCATTGAAGAAATAGTAATTATTCAAAAAAATCATTCATTATTTGCCGCAAACGGCAGTCTAAAAATATCTTCAATGAACGAAACAATTGTAAGTCAGTCTGTGTTATTGCTAACTCAAATCAGTTAACTGTTAGTCTACCTGACCAGAACATTTTATATAAGAAAACTTATGACTTTATTGGTAATTTATATTTCGCAAAGCTAGTGTTATGTCTATTTTTATAATGAGTTACATAATGGAAAGGAACATTTATGTTAAATTGACAACTAATTACAAACTTAAAGTTCGCATATTTGACTTGTACGAGCGGTCTAAAAAACTGTTGAGTGCTGTTCAATGATTATAAAACTGTGCTATATAACTTGAAGTGCCATGTGGGTCACTTTATTCAATATGTATGACAAGTGCAAATGACTACTGAATAAATCAATACTTATCCTGTAACATTTCTGACAAAATTTTCTGTGTAAGTAGAAGTAAATTAATTAGGTTGTTTGGCAATAAGTATATTAAATAGTTATTTAGTGAACAGATATATTCCATGTGTCATATCGACAAAAATATGAACCATGCAATTATTTTACTCCACGGCATTGTATTAACCCACAAAAACTAAGCATTTTGAACTCTGCAAATGCGACTATTTTAAAGAATAATAACGATCATATTTTGGCGGAATACATCATTTTAAAAAGTGTATTTTACAAAACAATGTCCTTAAAACTTTGGAGAAAACTTTTCAAATAAAAAAAATAGCAAAATAGATGCAGTTACTAGCTAAGCCACACAGGAAAATGTGAATAATTCATTTATTTAAAATTTCAAATAATTACGTTCAAATCAGATCGAATAATGAGAAATCGTTATTTTAAGGAGAATGGATAATACCGGACAATAGATTTCGAAACATATTATGAATCATTAATAGATATTAGCATTTATATGAGAACTTAGCTTTGGTAAATAATTTTTACGCATCATTTTTTCAAAATGTGACTTTATTTGCAATAGCATTGTAACTTTACAAAATTTACAAAAATCCACATATTTAAATAAATTTCAACATTCCAAAGGTAGCTAAACAACGCAGATGCACAAATATGAGCCCTAATATTAAATATTATGAGCATTCTGTCATTTCTCAATTTCCTCGTCAAATCAGAAAATGAATAAAATCAAGGTTGCGATCATGACGTGAAGGGACTTGTGTTTATTTAACGATTGCAAACTTGAATTTAATAAATGTATTCACCACCCGCGCAACCAATGTCCGTTTTATTATATTAAAATCCAAGCCATCGTTTTATCAAATTCGAAATTCACAGCATCGTTGCAATGGTGATTGTTGTCGATATTTACACAAAACAGCATAGACAGATTGTAATAAAGACAACGTAATTTGAACGCGTTTGTTAAAATATTGCATATTTTGATAATCTTAAAAGAATAAAATTACATTTTTTATGTAGCGTCACCAAAAGAAGCACAATAATTGCAGGTAATCCCGAAAATGTTTTTAGTTCATGCTTCTTTCTTATTAGATTCATGGTATCACATTTAATATCGATCAGATGGAATAGGTTTAAATCGTAGCAAAACCGCACATGTTAAAATGCTTTGACAAATATTAATGTAGCATAGATTTATGGGTTTCCTAAATCATAGGTCAGATTTATTATAAAGTCCGCCTTTGAATCAATTTTGACGCATTAAACAATTTTTAAATTCTATTCTGTTAATCCCCAACTTTGTTCTTAGCAGCCAACCATCAATTTAATATACTTTTCAGCGGAAATTGTACAACGGGTCATCATATTATCATCATCATCATCATGCACAGCCATTTAGAAGCCAAAAGTGACTAATGTTTCCATACCATACGTTTTCCATGGTTTCGTGAAAAGGATTTATCTTGAAAGCATTATTTACAACTGTATACCTATGATAAACGTAATTAAACTCTGTCACACAACTAATTTTTAATGCTAGTTTTTTTAAATTAAAATTTTTATCTTATCCTAATTTAATGCCACCGTTGATTGTACAAACTTTAAGTTATATTATTCATCGACACATTTGTTTTTGTATGCATTTTGAAGGCACCTTTCAATTCATCTGAAAAATAACATATTCATTGTTTAAGAGATTATGCGTAAAAGACATAAAAACGGTTATGAATTGCATCGGACTTAAGCTAAAAACCTGTGTGTTAGACATGAATGATGTGCATCTCTACAGTTAAGCCTCTTTACAGAATCGAAGGCTGGTTTCTAAATAAAATATGCGGTATACGCCTTGCTCAGTCCTGTTTAGCAAATTTTATAGTTTCATTTCGCTTATCATTCACAGTTCCTTTTTTCTGTTTCGACAAGGTCGTATTTCTACGCTCAAATAAGACACGAGAATGAAATTAACTAACGAAATCAGTTCCATAAAAGAAATAAATAGTTGCGCGCCTGCAATTTGCATTTTATACTAAAATAAACATTTTGTTTTGAATCATTTCGTTACTCATTGCTCAGTACCTTCATGTGTCTACAACCATAGACACTTAATGAAGACAAGATAATAATGCAAGGGGCAAATTTAGTAAATAAAGGTTCATTTATATTTAATTTTGGCAAATGTCATTAAATTTTATTAGATAAATATTTGTGCGTCTGTAAAGATTGGTATATTAATTAAATTTTGTTGCATGCTACTTTAAATCCTTCAAAGTGAAACTAAAGTCATTAAATTCGAATATAGGTTTTGCACCTGTCAGACTTGACCTTTCCTAATTTACATGTTCAATGATGTAATTAAGGAGGTCAACATGGGTTCTGGAGCGAAACAAATTATTACATATATAATCTGGTAATGCAATCATGAAATTTTAAACGATTTAAAAATTAGTCTTTAAATAATAAGCTTAATTAGGCTACAAAGTTAAAATACTCGTGCGGACAAACCATTGTACTCAGATACAAATGTCATTATATTTTTTTTAATGTAAAAATCGATATAGCAGTGTATTATTGTGTTACACACAATAATGTCTCCGAGTTATTAGCCAAAATACTATAGAAATAGAAAAAGGATATACATTTGAGAAATAGAACCCTAAATAATCCTCAAATTAAGTTTAAAAATTAGTACATTTTTAAAGTAATAAATTGGCTGATCATAGTAGAATATTTTAAACTCTTCTTAGAATCTAGTCTTTGATTATACTCTGTACACTCGTCGCCTTGTACCTTTAAATAGTGCCGTGTATCAAACCACGTGTGGTAGTATTTCCACCACGGTTTCGTTTATAACGTTATAACGCGATATAATTTCGCTAGATTTCCTAATCATACTAGTTTTTCTGCTACGACCCCGTATCGTTTTGCATCGAAAACGATCCCATTTAACTCTGTGTCCGGCATCCAACGAATGAAACTTATGATCAGATCTACTAACATTTCCATACTTAGATACAACTCTTTTTATATTACACCAACGCATAAATGTTATTTCTGTTGTGAATATTGATTTTTACACACCATGTATATCTAAGGGGTTAAATTTCGACTTCTGCTTGGACAATATACTGGCCAAGATAATTGGTCGTTTTAAACTGCTTCATCGAGAGGCGAGTACAAATTTCACTTCAACCGGTGCAGAACCGTGATTTTTTTTGCTAAATGTCTCGTTCTCTCGCAAACTGCGAATACTTCCACTTAACAAATTGAATATATTTTCCCAGAAAAAACCAATTTCATGACGCATTTAATCACTCCTTACGGAAAATATTTATTTTTCCATGAACAAATCTAATAAGTACAGAATGTATTGTGTGAATGTAAAAATCTAAAATTGTTTAAATCACCAGAGACATGGTAATTGCGTTAGCGCTAAGAAAATAATTTTTTATTCGAAATTCCGTGAGCCAAGATGGTAGTTTGTTTTAGTGTATTCTTAAGGAGCTAAAAGTGCCTGAGAAATCCGAGAAATGCTGTGTTTGGAATTATTTTTAATGTATATTTTCGGACAATATCATCAAATTCGTTAAATTGAGTTCAAGAGCTTGAAGTAAGCACCAATCCAGTTGTATTTATTCTGTCGACGGACAACACAGCTAAACTATCGCCAGTCAGCAAATTTTTCTTGAAAAAAATACACTAGATAATTCTATGAAAATTTCATTGAGTGTATTAGGGTTGAATAAAATAGATGTTGTTATATTAAGATTTATTTCAATGCAGTGCGAAGAACTTGAAAAGCTATGTTTAAGTTTAATCCATTCGCATATCTATTTGCTCAATAAAAAAATAAAATGAAAGAAGCTCATTTGTCTATCAATATATTTTTTATATGTTTGACATTGTTAGCTGGATATAAAAATACATGGTCCCACTATCATAGTATCTAGACGTTGGTTTGTTACTAAGTAATTGAACGAAGATGGAAAAAGAATTTACTTGAGTTATTAGATCAATTACTACCTGAAAAAATACCTGCCTGATCGGTTGACAAAAATGGAATGTTATGATGTTATTTTTGTTCAATTGTTAACTTGGTAAATAGTATATGACTTACATTTTTTTAAATAACCAGATCTGAAGTTGATAAAAGATGGAAATATTTCCTTTTTGGTAGCAAAACTAAGGAAAACGTTGGAGGATTAATATATGCTAACTTTATGTTTCGCGGCAATTAGTAAAAGTATTGTTTTTTTAAAGAAGAATTGTCCAAAAAATGACAAAATTAGTTGTTAACCGCAACTTTGCCAAATTGAAATAATCACCACATCCATTTTCTAGGAAAACCACAGTCAGTCGCATCTGTTGACGCGTTGGGACCAGTGAATCACACCGAAATATATATCAGCTGTGCAAAATCAAAGACTAAATTATCAGCCGTAATGGTTTGCAAACATTTTACTTGGCGTCAGATTTTGGCCATACAGTCACGAAAATAAATTCTTTCCAACGTTTTGTCAACGCCTATAATTTATACAAGTGACCAACAATTAAGTGATTGCCAGAGGCGATTGTTGAATATCTGATTTTCTATGCCACATTTATGAATTGAGGTTGATCCCTTTATTCATTTTCACGTCCTGCTTTAATGCTGAACATAACAAGGTCAAAATGCATCAGTTCTGGCATTGAACAGTAGACTTGACATGTAGTGCGAATAGTTGAACCGTTACAATTGATACTTATCTAGTTTGGGAACATGATATCTGTCGTTTTTATCTCCACCAATGCAATAAATTATGGATTTAATTTACAATTTAGACGCTATTTTAGCCAGATCCTAAATTTTAGCACTTAAGTCATTATAGAATACATCTATTTGCAAAACTGTGCGTGAATAGGTAATTTATAAGTCTGATATTGACGTTTAAAGATTCTTATATAATTAGAGCTTTCCATTTCATAATATTATCACAATAACCGTATGACCAACCGCAGAATTGATTAATAAATGCCGTGTGATGTGTGTTATTTCCATTTGGTGTTAGGAAATGTGCCAAGAATAGCATTTCAGTCATTGGAAAATATTTTTTTACATTAAACATTTCGAATGGTGTTCCGAAGTAAAAAAAGGCAAACGTTTTGAATTGTTTATCGCATCTGATATGGATATAATACTTTTGCAATGTTGCTTTGGCAACTGAAAATATGTACACAATTCTACACACAAGTTTTAATGACCAAAACTTGAATTTGCTACTTCTTGTTAGCCATTTCAAATACTTCGAAATATATTGCTTTTAATCTAAAATGCGATGTTAATTGATAAAAATTTAAAAAAAATATAAACTGCCAGTACCAGCTACATATATGATATCCGTATTGATTTGCAAGCCATTGTAGTATGCTTACGAAATTGATGAAATATTTGTGTCATCCCTAACATAACTGCTAGACCGAATCCGCTTAAAAAGCGTATTTATCTCCATGCGTAATTTATAATTACAAACACGTAACAATTATGTAGCGAATAGAACTTGCTTGCATACTTTGTCTTGTATTGTACAAATTAAGAGAAATCATTACAAGAAAGGTGCGAATATTAGTTTACATTATTTGTACTAAATCTTTCACGAAAGATGACGTTGATTTTAGGCACAAAAATGTAAATTTGTATGATCCCTTTTAATATGCGTTCAGGTTCTGCATGTGGAGAATATTTTATGTTTCTACATGTCAAAGAAGCCTATTAGTGGGTATTAGTTCTCTTAGCATTCTAGTCTCGGTATATAAACATATTTCTAATGAAGAAATCCATTTAGTTTTTCATGTACTTTTAAATGAAATTTGATAGGCTACTGCACATATCTGCATCTATCAGAATGATATTTCTCTCATATTGGCCCAAGAATTACATCGTTGAAATTTTTTATTTTCACGTGTGTTGGCTTTTTAAAAACTTTCGTTTCTACTTAATTGGTAACGTGCTTTTTAGTAATACTATTTTAATTTGAATTGTAATACAATACGTCGCTTGAAAAGATATTATTTTACAGAAATAAAATTGGACTCCTTTTGTGTTTATTTCCTTGGGTGTTATTTTTCTGCCCTAGTTTCGGTTTTATTCTTGTAATGATTAATTATTTTTAAATTGTTGACTTGATTTAAATGAAAGGAATTTCAATTTTATTCGAATTGCGAAATATAAACTCATTGTATGTAACCAGTCGTCGAACTGCATTAAAAGTCTACCACCAGTGAAATATATGTGAGATTACTAGATGTGCGAGCCGCATATCTAATTTTGCTTTCCAGATCTATGCATTGCGGTTTGATCCTCGCCAGTCGGTTTTCTGTCATACACAGACGATGATCATGGAAGGTATAAACGCGTCAGTGCGTTGCGACTGGCGGTAGTTTTGCCACGTTGTTCGACGACTGGTTAAATACATGTGATTGGTGTTTACTTCAAGCTCGCAAACTTGAGTTAAAGAATTGTTACCTCCACCCGCATAATCAATGATTGTTTATATATTTTGCCATTTCTTAGTGTTGCAGTTAGCATTTAAATTTGCGTATGATCTACCATCGAATTAAATGCGAAAACATGTGCAGATGGAGAAAAAGAAAAGAAGTTTAATAACCTTTGCTTACTGGTAAAAATAGTCTTCATTACTAGTCTTAAGAATTAAATTTAGCAGAGATTTCGTTTGTTCAAAGTATATAAGGCGGCCATCATCCCGTCAGTTATTAAACTGTCAATTTAGTTTTCCTTAATTATAGAGAACAGGATGCAAATTTGGCTAACGTGGATCATTTCGTCATGCATGTAGATTTTCTAACTAGATTATAAAACTTGTATCTCCATTATTCACACAAAAGTGGTGCTTATACATGCTTAAACAAGCATTGCATGCGCAGGTCGTGATGTAATTTAGTGAAATCAAGTTGGCGTGTAACTTAGATAAACACAAAACCCGTTTTAGTGAACAGGACTCATGAGACGCCAAAACGACCCTCATTCACACTTACTGAAGCTTTTCCACTTTTCAGTTTCATCATCAGAGCCAGATTGCAAACTACCTGATAGGGATCAACTCGCAATTTACTTTGTAGTTGTGGTAATTTATAGATGCCATTTGTACTCCATGTATTGTCGTATGCACTGTGCTTGATTTGCAATATCGGATGCTCAAATATTTTGCAATCAATACTTTGAGATTTTATCGGATTTTGCGATAATTCTTACAGTTGAAAAATTATGCAATCATTAATTTCGCGGGTGGCGACAAAATTTCATGCAATCAAGTTGGTGAATTTGGGATAAAACCAACGATTGAGTATTTAATCAATCAGACTGCATTGATTAACAACCAGAAATCGCGCACACTGGCGCATTTGTATCGACTTTCGTCGTCAAAACTGCACAAAGGCACACTGAATCCCCAGGGTCAAACCGAAATATAAAGTCGTCTCCTAAGCCATGCTCTCCAGCATAAAATATTTCTTGACTGAACTCATCAGTTGTAAAATATATCTGCATTCACGATTATTGTAATTGTCGTCTTCGCCAAAAATATATCATGTAAATATCTACGCAATAGTTTATTGTACGAGTGGTACTAACTGTTTAATGGATTATACTTTCTCGCGCACTGATTATTACCATAGAATTACATGCGATGAACGATAGGTTAGCCATACGATATCAGCGGTTAAATAAAAATGCAATGCTATTTATATTTGTTGACTGCAAACGCTATTTTGGCCATTGACGATGAAAAATGGCGTTTTGTTTAAAACACTTATCAGGTATTTACGCAATAAACTGTATCGCATCAGTTTTATTCATTTAAACAATCGCGAGTTAGTCAATATATTGACCTGGTTAACTGAACAGGATGCCAGTTGTCAGGTTTTTATGCCACAGGAAAATATCTGTTTAGCGGGCTTTATTAAATTACTATACATTGTTCAATAAGGCATTTATTGATTGCCTGGGTTGAAAATGGGAATATTTCCATCTGAAGCTGCAAATTAAAAAATAGATTGTTAATTATGTAAGCCTTGTTCAAATAATTCTTGTTAACAACAACACAATCAGTGAATAAATCATAATTTATTTAGCCTAATTGTTCGCACAAGGAAACTTATGTTTTATCTGTTCATATTTATGTCAAGGCAAATTTTCGCATCCAGAACTAAAAAAGATGTTGCCAATTTAATCGACCTCGTGTTATTCATGGCATGGGAAAGCAAATTGCATGTACGACTTTCGAAAACAAGATGTGAAACAGTGTTTTCGAAAATTTTCGAATCTCTATCGATCGACGTCGTAACTTGAGTTGAAAATACCTATTAATTATTAAAGTGTACTTCGGCAAGAAATGAAAATGCAGTTTTTATTGACGAAATTGAATTTTCGCAAATCTGGAAAATACAACAGTGTTGGGTTACGAAATTATACAATGATTGAACTAATCGTCTAAACGATGCTGGGAAATTTATTGATTTTAAAGATGATTAGTTTTTTCAACTAATAATATTTTATATAGCAAAAGATATCAAAGGAATACGCATAAGTATCTAGCTGAATCACTATGACAGAAGTCATGTGTTTAATCTAAAAAGTTTTCCGAAATTTGAAAGACACAATAACTCTTACACAACGTCCCATATTTATGTTGCCCCGCTGTGACATACACCACGTGCAATTTACGGCATTTCAAAAACCTTTTGGACTCATCGAAACAAAAATATTTATATCAAATGCTATAACATATATGTATATTTATTGATTGGCTGTTTTTAAAGTGGATCTATTATAAATCTCTGCCAGATGCAAATTGAGTGAAATGTATCTGTTCAACGTTATTGGTGAGGATAATTTCTTGGCAAACTAGATTATTAAACGTAGATTGGTTGGGCGGAGAGAGATAACAATTAGTAAAGGCAAGGTTGCAATCTTGACCCATTATAAACTGTATAGTGTAGATAGGGTAATTCATCCAGTACACCGATTTGCGCAATTACTGAGAACTCATCAGGTGCTGGCTAGGACTCGAACCTGGGCACGTCTGCTTCGGAATCGAGTGCTCTAACACCACTGAGTCAATTTGCCGCCAATTTCTTGGCAACCTAGATTATTCTTTCAGGTTATCTATTGCAAAACATTTTTCGTTTATGTCTGTGAAATAGACAGTTGTTAAAGACGCATTTCTGATTTACGATGGGATGTGTAGGCATTGCGGATTGACTCTTGCTAAACAGCTTTCTATGGCGATGGCAATAGAAGATAGAAAAGAGTCCTGCGAATGAGGATAGATTTAGTGCGTGGTGGTACAGGATCAAGAAATAGCATTAGTCGATTTACATATTAAGACCACGACATTAAATTAAACAATGCTTTAAGTCAAGTTTGCGAGCTTGAAGTAAACAGCAGATGCCGATAAATAAAAAGGCGAACTGAAACATCAATAACCATATGGAATTGAAGACAATACAGTTAAACAAGAATTGATTGCGCGGGTGGTGGTAACAATACTTTAAATCAAGTTTGAAGTAAACACCAATCCCGTTGTATTTAACCAGTCATCGAACAACATAACAAAACTACCACCAGCCGCAACGCACTGACGCGTTTCGACCTTCCATGATCGTCATCATCAGAGTATGACGGCAAACTGATTCGCATACATTGAACTTGACTGGAAATGTCGGCTGCACAGATTCTATGTAGTCGACGAACATTAACTGTTTGCAGCTTTCGCCGCATATACATACATTTTTCAGTAAAAACTAAGCATTGGATAACATCGAAAGGGAAACTCATCCAAAAGATCGGCTTCGTCCATATTGGGAACTCACTACTTACCGTCTGTGGCGAATTCTGGACAGCACGTGATGAGTTCGCGATAAGGGGAAAAAACAGTCTACTGGATAAATTACTTTTTACATTTAAGAGTCCTCATTTATACTTAATATATATATATATATGTATATATATATATATATATATATATATATATATATATATATATATATATACTCTATATATAGAGCTCAAACCTGGGCATATCAAATTTGGAATCTGTTTTTCTAACCACTGAGGCACTTAGCCGCAGGTTGCAAATGATTTCCATGTATACGCTAACTGATGTTTCATGGCTAGCCATCATTTATGAAAATATTATACAATGCTTAGTTTATTCTGACAAATTTATGTACATAATGAGACTGGGGTTTACAACAATATCGAAATCTTAATTCGAATAATGGTTATCGCCGCGCGTTTAATTGCCTTAACTTGTGCGTGTGTTTTGCAAGTTCGAAAACTCGAGCAATTTTTGTTTAATTATACAACCTTTATGGATGCGCAAAGATCCCATTATGCATATGAATTATGAAGTCAAATACAATGCGTTCATGGTTACAAAGAGTGAGTGCCGCATTTCAGATTTTCGACAAGTTATATATATATATATATATATATATATATATATATATATATATATATATATATGTATGCGTGCGTTTCACAATCTCTATGTTCACATATTTCTATCTTGTTTTGCTTTCCAATTTGTATATGTATATATATATATATATATATATATATATATATATATATATATATATATAAGATACTATATATATATATATATATACGTTAGTTTCTCGTGAATTAATATCCATAATATAAAATTCGAACCACATCGATTCATACGACTGGCGTTAGTTTAACGAAGTTATGCGACTGTTCATAAAAGATAGAAATGGTTTTCACATTACTATCAATTAACTAATATTTCATCTAATTACATTGTGCTCTATAGTATTCATATTATGAAGCATCCTAACGTCAAATATACAAAATCATCAAATGATGACTAATTTTGCAGCCAAGATATCTCACTAGAATTTTCACAAATTTTAGCGTTTAGAGCAATTTTGTCGTCTTGAAAGCTGGGCTAACAACCAACGAAGCGTATTTAAATTCAATAGAGAAGGCGGAGAAAAAATATATATTTCATTGAATTACACATACAGTATTTTTTTCGAAATCTCTCTGATAAGAATTTCTTACAGTTTTGCTGATGGTTAGATAAGGTCGATGATATTGCGTTGTGCAACTGGAAGAGGTTTTGTTATGTTTTGCCAAATAATTACACATTATTGATTTTGAATACAAATATAGATCACTCGCAAAATACAGTATTGCTGAACTGTTTTTTAACAGATTTATGACACTATATAGAAATATTTTTAAATTGTTCCAATTAAAAAAACATAAATGCATTATTCTTTTAGGCATGCTGTACCTGGTAAATATAATTATAGTTGTTACTAAGTAAAGGATAGTACATAAATCTGTAAAATGTCTAGTTAATTTTACAGTCGGTCTATTTTTTTTATTATTTAACTCTTACATTGACTGACTGCAAAATAAAGAGTATTTAGACGGGCACTTAACTTGCGTTGTAACAAGTTTAACATTTAACTGCACTTTTGTCTAAACACGGTGTAAAAATTTTACAAACCATAAAATAAAAAGGCCCATTTGAATTGTCAGGTCATCATAAAAATAATCAAAACAGCAAAGGCGTGAAGCATAAACGTAAGTATGAAAATACTTTTCTGTTGAAAACATTTTTGTTTATAATAGAATGCCACACGATATAAAATATGAAATCGGGTTACAGTCAATACATTTTTTACATAAGGTATAGCTCACATTTATCATAACGACGCGATTTTGTTTATTAAAAAAAATCCACGTAAGTGACTTGTGGAACTGGAGTGTTTTTCTGCTATGTTCGCTTATGTACAAAGCGTATTTAGAACTAGAGTTTCTAAATGAGTAAGCGGATTTGTCACATGAACCAAGTAAGGCAAAGTCGTTTCATAAACTCCAGATGATTGTCGTGGCAATTAGTGTGCCTATTATGAAAGCAGAGAAAACAAAATAAAGTAAAGCTTATGGGATGTTAACATTTATTATATTTTATGAACAAAATATTTCAAATGTTTGACCCAACACAGCATGGATTCCTCAGTGGTTCGATGCAAAAAGTAAAAGCAGAAAAGCTGCATTTCGAAATATAGTTTCGCCCATATTGAGTTAAATTAAAGTTTTTTGCTTATAACGATGCATAGAAGATGGCCTCACAATAAAAAATGCTCCAATGATAATGACAAACTTATTACCAAGATTCGTCTTAAATATAAATGGCACCAAAATACGTAAAGCTTATATAATTAAACAAACGTTGGTTGCGCGGTTGGTGATTACAATTAATTTAAATGAAGGTTGTGATCTTGATATCAACACCTGACCAATTATGAAGATACATTTGTTAATTAAAACTAAGCAATGTATAGTGTAGTAAAGGCAAAACTTAGTTTATCCGTAAATTGTAACCTAGGCAAAAATTTACGAAAAACATCAATTATACGCAATTTATAGGGAGAAAATATAAGTTTCTGTGTTATTCATGTCATTAAAATCAATGCTTTCCTAAATTACCTTCGTTTTCATCCTAATCCGATTTTTTAATAGCAAGTTGTCAAATAACTCCTGATAATTTCGATATATATATATGTATATATATATATATATGTATATATATATATATATATATATATATGACATTACTTTTAATAAATATATGTTACCAGTATAAAGAATATTCTGCATCAGGTGACAAAGGCAAATGATCCAGTAGAGCGTTTACGTCTTTAGTGGAAACTCTTCAAGTACTGCAAAAAGGTTGCATTGGACGGTTAATGCACCTTTTTTTATTCTTGTGGTCATAAATGAACTATTTTTTTATTAGGTGTACAACACCTAATACACAATTGGATATATATTAGTTCTCCGCCTAAAACAGTAACTATAAATGAAATTGTTTTCGCTACGTTTAAATGATAAATATGCTAATGTAAATATGTTTACCCCACAAATTTAAAATATGCAATCTCTTGCAATTCTGTTGTAAACGTTTTACATAAAGCTGTGTAGAGCAAACTTTTTCCCGAACTATGTTAAATTAAAGCCAATTGTGGAAATTGCGATCGATGTTTGCCAGAAAAGACTTAATTGATGCAGTATTTAGCACATATTTAGGAGAACATAGTAGAACCATGTTCGTTTGCATCTAGTAGTTTATCTTTTTTGCTGGCTGGCATTAACCGCGAAGGCAAGGTATTGTAAATATCATCTCGAAATCTCGTACAAGTTGATTTTTTTCTGGTTTTTCTATTAACAGTAGCCAGAATTATCTGCTGCTGCTTTCCGCAGTTTGACCTTTTAAAATTACCACCTAAAATACAACAGGCCTTGACAGCTTTATGCTGAAATAGCACATAGCAACCTGTTCAAACTATAATGATAATGCTGTGTACATGCATTGAAGTGACTTGCCTGCGAGAATAGGCACTAGGTTTTCTCAAAAACATTCGATTGCGATTTTTTCGTTGCGGCAGAATCAACATTGCCTCCGATGTCGAATCTGCAGTATTATTGCGAATTTTAAACAGATTAATAGTACAAAATAACACCAAACGTAAACTTCGAAACAAAATTCATTGTACCTTACACGTGTGTAATACTGATGATGTAGCATTGCCTTTATGTAGAATTGAGCCATGAACACATATTGTACACTTTACAATATAGATGATTAGTATAATGATTTGAATAGAGCCAATTTGATAGGAAATTTTACAAGAAGTAGTCAGAAGTACGGAAGACAACTGGAATCAAATGTTCGACTCAAACGGTCACACATAAAATTTATAAAAAAAGTTAATTTACGCACAATTCAACTGTGCTCTTCATTACGAAATCAGCGAGTGATCTACCATTTAGAATTCTGAAATATGGCATTTAACACTTTTCGTGTAGCCTATGTATTTCATAAAAGATTCATGTAACACCAATACACATACATGGTTCAACGCCTATTTTGTCAAGCCAATCTGAGGGCGATTTCACACGCAGTCTACCTGTCCATCCCACCAAAACACATGGAACAATGTGAAATGATATTTCACACTAATGTGAGTGGAATATAGGGACCATCTAGAGTCAATTGTTCAACTCAAGTGACGGCTGGAACAGTATAAAACAAATAAATTTGCGCTTTATTCTACAACGAAATATGAAGCGAGAGATTCACTGCTTTGCCATTTAAAACATGACAAAACTTGATGTGTGTGTGTATATTTCATATCCATCTTAAGAGAAATTAGCATCAGACCTACGAACCTACGTGACTAATGGCAAATTTCGTCAAACCAATTAGAAACAGGCATCTACCGATGACTGCATGGACATGCCGGTAATACACAAGGGCGACTATTAGAAAGAATTTCAAACTAACTCGGCAGGAATACACACCGCAACGAGACTAATTTGCTCAACCCATGCAACAAGTTATAATGGTTTGAAAAACAATGTAAGGCACCCTACGCAAATCAGCAATGCAATACAAAGACTCATTTAATGTAGCAGTGATGGTAGCCTGAGAACTAACATGACAAAACGCGCATTGGCTGCACGGGCGTGGATAACCTTTACTATGTTCAAGATGTCGAGTTTGATATAAACACCTGATCCATTACATACATATGTAAATATAAACTATGAATTGCACAGTGTAGTAAAGGAAATTCATTCAGTAGACCGGTTTCGTTCTTATTAGGAACTCATCATATACTGCCCAGAATTTTCCGCGGACAGGGTTCGAACTTAGCCACGACTGCTTCAAAATCTGGTGCTCTAACCACTGAGCCACCCTGCCGCTTTTGTCCGTTAAACTTAGAGTGATAATCGTCAACATAAATAGAAAGAGGGGTATTATCAACCAGAATAAAGTATATGCAAATTTAATCAAGCTTGCGATCTTTTAATAAACACCTGTCCCATTATATGCATACATATGAAAGTACAAACTGCTTATTGTATAGTGTAGAAAACGCAATTCATCCTGTAGACCGACTTCGTCCTTATAAAGTACTCGTCGTATACTGATAAGAATTTAGTGTGGAAAGTACGTGAAGAGTTCCCGAAAAGGCGGAAACCGGTTGACTGAATGAATTAACTTCATTACACTATACAATTATTAGTTTATACTGACAAATGTATGTCCTTGATGGGTCAGGTATTTATATCAAGATCGCAACCTGGATTTTAGTAACAAACATGATTAGTATATCGAGCAGCACCTCCATGATCCAATTATTTACCTTCTGGTCATAGATGATTAATATGAGAATTTGTATATGCACTTCTTTGTAGTTTGTGGCTGAAAGTTCACAGTTTTATTCTTAAATTATAATGCATTCATCTCACTAAAGAGATCATAATACATTAAGACCGACTCATTACAGCATGTTGTAACAGTTACATTTTACTCGTGATGGAATTTTGGATTATATACACTATCGAAAATAATGTAGATTATCGAGCACAAATTTAGACCAGGCTAATAAATTTGCAATGAATGCTTACTGATAATATTCCTACACTATAAATGGAGCATAATCATAAATTGATAAGTTAAATAATCTGCTTCGCGCACACCAATCAGTTTCTATGCATCTCTAGACGCTCATGCACGTCGTATTTATTTACGTCATTGCTTAGTTGCGCAGTCCGCATTGTTGTACTATTCAACCTAGATGAAAAAAGGTTTAAAATATTTCGTTCAAATTATCAACAACTGTTGAATTATGCTTTCAACTATTTTCTTAGATATGACAAGACTTATTTCTTTAAACTGTTGCGTCATCCACTAATTGTAAGTTAAAATTTGGAATGATAGTCTTCAACATAAATAAAACTGGGAACTATCAAACAGAGTAAAAAACAGGCCACTTTAATCAAGATGTATATCTCTGAAATTATTCCACCTTTTTTATCGATATGATAGCAAATGTCGCCGGAAATAGAACGGGAAATATTTCTTCGAAAAAAATTGCCTAAACTACCAGGATTCATATTCAAAGCTGTCAAAGAATGAGAAAATTGTCAAAATTCTAACATTGAACATGTGGAATGTGCAAATTGCAATCGATTTATGCGTAACGCGCTCATAGCAACACGTTTTGTTTCCTTTAAATGAAGGAGTCGAAATGATGGAAATTGTCAGGTTGATTGGACCAAGAGTGTCGTGCTTGTGGTTGTCAAGGAAACACTCAAACCAGCAGTCACCAATTTATTCGACGCCACACTGCCTAGTGCGTAACGCCGGCTTCAATTATTACGCCGTAACTAAATAAGTTGCACGTGCCTAAAAATTCTTACAATAATTAGTTATCTAGAATGCATAATTATACTGTGCCATATGAAAAATCTAGATAATGATATTTTTGCAAAAGATTATATGCAAATTTCATTGAATTTTAATTCTGAAATTTCACTATCATTTCATCAAAATTTAGTTAACTCCTTCATTATGGAT
>JAQBSW010008254.1:0-35329 GCA_029291075.1 Eudiplozoon nipponicum | reverse complement strand
GAATGGAAAAGAATAGAATAGATTTGAATAGAATAGAATTGAAAGGAATAGAATAGTTTAGAATAGAATAGAATGAATAGAATAGAATAGAATAGAATAGAATAGAATAGAATAGAATAGAATAGAATAGAACATAACAGAATAGAATAGAATAGAATAGAATAGAATAGAATAGAATAGAATAGAATAGAATAGTTAAGAATAGAATAGAATAGAATAGAATAGAATAGAATAGAATAGAATAGAATAGAATAGAATAGAATAGAATAGAATAAATTAGAATAAATTAGAATAGAATAGAATAAATTAGAATAGAATAGAATAGAATAGAATAGAATAGAATAGAATAGAATAGAATAGAATAGAATAGGATAGAATAGAATAAAATAGAATAGAATAGAATAGAATAGAATAGAATAGAATGTCTTTATTTGGATTCAAACCACACATGTTCCATCGAATAATAATATTGGAAAATGTACAATATAAAAAGATATTACATTACATAAATATTATCAATTAGTCTCATGTAGATAATTAAAACTCACTAGTTTTACTGTACAATATAACAACATCAGAAAGTTCAGCTGCTAAAAGTGATATATTCTTCATCAAAAATAGGAAAAATTAAGGTAAAATTCGAATGTAACTTTACGAAGAAAAAGAGAACCATGACTAGCAATTGATTGTATGTATTGTTGACTAACATGATGATATAATGCGTAACATTTCAATTTTATTAATACAAAACTTCGAGATAAAAATCCCAAGAAGTTATACTGCTGATAACTGTTACCGTTGTCACTTATTCAACGATGAAAAAGTATTAACGTAATCAAAATTAAAAAATATAAGCAGAATTGTAGACTTTTTCTAGTTCAGTAGATAAAATATTAGAAGACATCTTAGATGGAAGCGTTTCTCTAAGCCCCTTTGGCAATTGACTGTAAATATTGTAAATTTTAGAAAAAGAGAATAACTTGCTCGCAACATTCCTCATCAAAGAAGAAGATATTGCCAAATATCCATATCTAATTCCTATTTCATGACACTTCCTTATTGGATTCATATATGCACCAGTCTACTGGTTCAAGTGGGAATCGTTTATGCAATAGCACATCCTCCGAAACCATAAAGTTTGGATACAAACTGTAATCTAATGGCGTATATAGTGCAGGCGAGAGGACTAATTTTTTTCACAACTTTTATTTGTACAGCTTCTATCTTATTGGACAAACACGTTTTTAATGGATTCCAAGTAGCGGCAGCCTATTTTAGTATCGGTCTAATCCATTTTATATACATTTTAAATTTTATATCATTCGATAAGATATTTCTATTTATTAGTGCTCATCTGTTATTTTCACTGCCTACTATCCGTTCAATATGTCTCTATATAATGATGTCATCTATATACACACTAACAAATGGATAGTCTTGAAGAATTTCCTCTGTCAGACTCTGGAGTGCCTGCCTTGCATTCTTCAAACCAAACGGCCTACATAAGAATTCGTGCGATCCTCCTCCGGGAAAACGCACTGTTGTGAGCGGTATAGATTCTGTCCACATAGGTACTTGATAGTACGCCTTCTGAAGATCTAACGTTTTATATACATCATACCCCATTATATCCCTGAGCAAAGTACTCTGGTTCGGTGGAGGATACGAATCACCTGTGGTTAACGAGTTCAATAGACGATAGTTACCACAAACCCTCCATTGACCTCGTTCAGGCTTGGGAACAACCACTATTGGAGATGCAAATTTGGGATTTGAACGCCTAGAAGTTCTTTCTTATCTCAATCACTTAAATTCTTCAATAGCAACCTACTGCTTATGTTGTGCTAACGGTGGAGCCTTCAATGAACAGGTTAGTGGTTCCACCAACTCGATTTGGTGTTCTATATATGTCTTTTAATACTTGCGCCTAGCATTGAAAAGTAGAAACACAGCCAGGTGTTTCTCGACGACATCCACCAAGTCATCAGCCACGACGTGTCTTCGTAGTCTCACTGACCTAACTACTGATATCCCATTCTCAGCCTAAGTCACTATCCCAATGCCTTGTCCAATGGTCCTAGATTTGGGATCTTAAGCGAGATTAAAATGGATCAAAATGTCCATCCCAATGATGTTAACCTTTATATCAGCGATCAGAAAATTACACGTAAATGGAGATTTTAGCCCCAATGTCACTGACAATTCTTTAACTCCCTTAACCTCAATTGGAATTCCATTAGCAGCCCATAAGTGACAATCGAATGTGGGGCTATCAATTTCCACCACATCGGATCGAACTATGCTCACCTTTGCACCCGTGTCTATTAAGATGTTTAACTCGCTAAGTTCATTTGTTATAACGAACTTAATGTTGCTATAACCAGCAACCTCTATAAGATTTCCTTTCATCCGAAATCTAACAGATTTACGGACTGTATTACCGTGCGTTTCTTTCATCAAAGCTTCAGAACTTAACTGCGATGATTTTAGTATGCCTCGAATATGCATACTTTGGAGCATTGAATGCGCAACCTACCCTATGGCTCCTATTAGTGGGGGCTCTACTAGTTTTCCGGCAGCTTAGACCAGGCTACTGGAAGAGTACTTCCTTTCCATCGGGGCCCACCCAACTTTGGGAAAGTGCATCCCCCTCCTGAAACTTTTCAAACTCGGCGTATTTACGATTCGAAATGCAACAATCGTGTGGTCCTTGAACATTCTCACGCCATTTGCCTCTCCGATGCTTGGAAGTTGAACTTTGACTCCAAGAGTTCACCCTACCTCTGTTGGAACTTTACCTATTGTTTTTTATCCAACCCACACCCCTGCGGAGGGTACTTAATTGATTCTCTACGGCCAGGAGTCTCTCTGAGAGATGTCTGAATTGCTGCTCTAGGCGTGAATCTGCTGTTACTGCATACACCTTAGGTTCGTTCTGACGATACACTTTGTCCAACCCTTTGAGCTTCTTTAGCCACTCTAGTTCCAATGTATCATAGACATCTAAGGTGGCTCTTAGACTAGCAGGCAATTCTGCTAGAAATATACTGTTTATAACTTCCTCAGATATATCAAGCCCGATGGATTTTGAAATAAGTCTTTCATAAAATTCAGATGGGAGTTGATTTCCAACAATTCTCCTGACGTAAAAAGTCAGTCATCCGTTCAATCCTCTCGGGTTGACATCGTCCATGAAGTTCTTCGACTAGAAGCTCAAATGCATTTGCGGGTTCGTTCTCAGAAACAAATTTCCTGTGTCTAAATAGTTTCTTTTTTAAAGGCTCAGGCAAACACCACAAGACCGAGGCAAACCTTTCTATAGGGCCGGTCATTCTTTTTAGTTTAAACAAAATTTTGTTTCTGAGACCCATTCAGAATGGATGTCTGGTCTGTCCATTGTGAGCTCAAAATTGCTCTCCATAGAATTGCTGCAAAAGCGATCATCTACATCACATCTTTCCGCATCGAGGATCCTGGCGCGGTCGCCATTTTTTGTAGAGGCCCTTTGGTCACTACCATAAGAGAGCCTCTGAAATGCCAGGCCCGGATAATCCATATATGTGGTATGATCATCTAATTTGGAACACTTAAATTCCTCTGAACTATCTTTTAAATTTCATTCCTTAAGCCCTTCTGCTAACTGCTCTGTATCCTTAATATTTGATAAACCAGCCATAATATTAGGATTAAATTTCTTGCAGATTATGTATTATATTAATTAAGCTTACCGGGATGCGCTGATATCCACAGATGACAGAACGATACGGTGGTGACCTTGAAAACAAATATCCACGTCAATTACCTGACACACTTCCATAATGTATCAGACTATATGGCTACTTTAACCCAACAGCTATTTACCAATCTCGCTGACATACAGCAACAGATGGCAGATGTCAAGATATTGCTAGGAACTTTTGCAGGTAACCTCTCTCTCCACGTTACAGCCACATTTGTATCGCTAAGCTGACGATTTCTTAAATAGAGTTACGCGGGATGTTGCTTTACGAAATCACGATAAACGCAACCTCTTCCTCTGGTCTCTGCACTCCGCACTCTCTAAAGGTGACCTGGCTTAAGATTTAATCGGTCATTTCGGAGACAACTTCATCACCTCAAAGAGGTCTCCTCAGGCAAAGGTCGTGATTTCGGGGTTTCTTTCCACAAAAGGCTGTCCAACGATGAACTCAGTCAATTGAAATCTCAATCATCCTTTATATCGACAGGCAAAGTCAAATTAAAGTGCGATTCCACTTTGCTACAAAGAACTGCAGAACAAGCGCGAGACTAAAGAAATATAGATCGATGCTGACCACTCCATTCTTGTCAACAAACGCTCAGTTGCCTTAATCAGCCCGAGTCCTCGCTCCGGACGTCAGTGGAAAGCACCTGTCCGCTTCTCCTCCTCGTTCTAACGGATCCCTTTCTTCAATTCTTATCAATTGTAGATCACTTGAGCATAATATCAAATTACTTCGAGCATTTTTATCCTCTAACGAGCTTGACATGTGCTTTCTGGTTGAAACGTGGCTGTCCTCTTCCGTTCATAGTGATGGTATTTTCCTTATCAATGGCTACACCTTTTTTCAAAGTGACAGAATGGCTGATCGTGGGAGTGGTGTGGCTGCTTTTGTCTGTTCATCTCTCATGCTCAAACGCCTGTCTACATCGAACTCGCTAGGACTAGAATTCTTTTCGTTTCAACTACTGATTCTAAACCAAAGCTTATCCGTTTGTGTTGTCTATAGACCCCAAACCTCTCAATTATAGAGGACACTAGTGGGGCTCAACTAATGTCCACTTTCTTCTCTCAACACTCCGGTCAATATATCATTGTGGGTGACCTTAACCTTCCTCTGGCC
The DNA here is from genome assembly GCA_029291075.1 of Eudiplozoon nipponicum. Taxonomy (NCBI): domain Eukaryota; kingdom Metazoa; phylum Platyhelminthes; class Monogenea; order Mazocraeidea; family Diplozoidae; genus Eudiplozoon; species Eudiplozoon nipponicum. The sequence continues at coordinate 30,467 of JAQBSW010008254.1, read as the reverse complement.
AACTGGCATAATATAACTACGGAAACTCACCCGCTGCTTTGGTTCTTTGCGGACAACCTCCTAAGTCAATTTTGGCAGTTCCCTACACGAGGGAACAATCAGCATAATTGTCTCCTCTCAAACAAAGACGTGACCAATGTTCAGTCTCGGGAGATCTTCATTAATCTCGACCACTGTCAGGTATCTTTCCTTATACCTCTTTAATCCTGCATCCCTAAAGGGAGCATTCCGACTTTTAGGCGATTCGCCAATTGAGATTCACCAATCGACTCTGTATCGTAGTTTATTGGAGTGATCTTATTCTCCCAAGCAAACTCTCCTCGTGTTTTCCGATGTCTATAACATCTTATCATTCCACTTTACTTCTGCCACCTCTATTCAACAAATTCTCGTGATAAACAAGTTGAACATCTTGTTTAAGGTACGCGACAACCTTGCACGCAACTCTAGACTACGCACATCATCATTTGCTCGCGCTCTCGCACTGCGACGTATCGGTGGGCACATTAAACAGGTTATCAACAAACAACCGCTTAACATCGCTTCCTAACTCCCGGATAAAGTTCGCTGTCATCAATCACCAATTGCTGCAAAAGCAAAAAACCTCATAAATAAACATCTCTCAGTCCGATGACTACTGCTTTACCGACGATTATTTAAATTATCTCCTCGACCTTTTTTCCACTCCCACTCCTCCTGCTGAGATGTAGGACAACAAAAACGCTGAGAACCTACGCTAGTTCAACGTTTCACTGGCCTCCGTTGCTCAAGCAATTAAAGACATCAAATCTAAATACCAAATTGATCTATATGGTGTCTCGTTCAGCATAATTGCACTTCTTGACTGGAATCTCTTCTCTCTAGTTGCCGAGGTTATAGACCGATGTTTCGAAACTACCTATCTTCCCCCGGAATAGCTTGATTCGAAGATATTTCCTATCCCACAAAATGACATTTCGTCGATCTCCTCATTCAAAGATCTCCGCCCCATTACTATCGTCCCTTCTTTCACTAAAATCTTCGTCAGGGTCTTATACAACTTAATCAATCCTTTCCTTAAGTCTCAAAACAAGTTCTACCTTCTCGACGATCAACATGGCTTTCTGAATGGCCGCTCCTCTTCCACCAACTTATATTGTGTACTTAATCACTGTTATTCCTCTTTGTCCAAAGGTCATGAATTTTTTCTCCTCTTCCTGGTTATATCCAAGGCTTTTGATTCTTTGTCAATTTCAGCAATTGAATCAGTCTTATTGAGAAGTGGTATCTGCGGCACCGTACTCAATCTTATCAGTTACTATCTTCAAAACCGATGCGCAACTATAAAATTTGGAAAAAATCACTCAAGGCCAGCCTTTATCCGGCCTGGAGTTCCCCAGGGCTCAATAATTGGTCCTAATCTTTTCAACTTTACACTCGCGCAGGTACTGGTTGAGGACAGCCTTTTCATGCTGTTTAAATATGCGGATGACATGGTCATAGTATTCAGTAATCCAGAAGCAACCAACCATTCCTTATCTCTTACATCGGAGCTTTTATCCTTGCTCCATTCGCAGCTCAGCAATATCGGTCTCAAACTAAACCCCGCCAAGACTCGTTTGATGAAACTCTCCTCCGACATATTTTGTTCTCTTCCGGATGCAAATTATCCTCTTGATATTGAAATAATAGATTTGGCCAAGCAGCTTGGTATCTACTACTCAAAATCTCTAGACTTCTACCCACACCTTACCCACACTACTTAAAAACTCTCCAAAACGGCCCGTCTAATCTGCTTCAAGACTAACAATCCCACTCTTCAACTCACGCTATTCAAGGTCCATGTCTTACCCCTCATTTCATACACTAGCGATTTCTAATGTCCTCTCACTCTGGCTTCCTCGTACGCCATCGAACAGATTTCCTCCAGATTTCAAAATCGAGTCTTCTCTCAAAGCCAAAATTATCGGGAACGTCTTCTTCTGGCAAACGTTCTACCGCTTTGGTTTACCAGTCACCTTTAGGAGATCACAACTTGCCTATCACTGCCCAACTTTGCTCAGCCAAGTCACCACTATGACACACATTCTAGCCCATCTTCAATCCAATCTAACAATACTCCCAATATATTTAACAAAATCTATCTCTTCCAAGCCGCTAGTTTTTTCAATGCTCTACCCACGGAAATAAAGCACCTACCCCAGCACAAATTTAAAAAGGTGGCTCACAAGTACTTCTTTAACTAATTTCTATGTGAAACGACCGATTGGAAGCGAAATTGGTTCCTTCTTAAATCACATTTCTTTCAACCCCAAGCTATTGTCCTTACTAGTTTAGGAGGACGAAATCCCTCTGACTGACCTCTAATTTCCAATTTTGCCATTTGGTTTTAAATGTCTCACTCTTGACTCCCTGATACCATTTCTATTCTCATTTTACATTTTATCACATCCATATAGTGGATAATTTACCATGTTTTGCTCAAACTAATTCTTTTCTTTTTAATTTCAGCAAACGACCGGAAACTCAAAAGCCTGCTGGTCCACCCGACGGTTTACATCGAACATCGATTTTCCTCGCCTACTAAAAGTCATAACCTCACTCAACGGAAGCCAGTAAAACCTGCAAAAAACACAAGCTTCAATCTAGTCGACTCCGTCCTAGTCAATACTACCCTACAAAAATTCAATATCCACGACAAAGAACTCCGTCGGTCGACTTCTGCTTCCGGTTCGCCATCACTTTCAAATTCACATTCAAATTATCAATAGAATTGCATATATTTTATAGTTTAGTTCATAAGTTTTTTAAAATAAACTTCAAATTCATGATTTTTAATTGCCTTATTGAGCCAAGTTTAGTTTAAATTATTAAATAAAAATCGTTGCTTCTTATAAAATTATATAGAAAAACATTTTGTTTTTAATACTTCTAAAAGTTGCGTAAAATAATGTTTTATAAAGTATGAATAATCTCTATTGTTTACGATATCTAATGATTTAAATTTGTCGGTTACTTTATAGTAATTTTGTTGGTTTCTAAAACTACACCTTTCTTTCTTCGCATTCCATTATGTTCAAATCTGTGGGCTCACAGATATTCTGTTGTTTGTAATGCTCAAAGATTGGTTGCGCGGGCATTGAAAACAAATAATTTTAAACAGAGTTGCGATATTGATAGAACAGATGACCCATTATGTACATTCCTTTGTCAGTATAATCTAAGTGTTGTAAAATGTGGGAAAGGCAATTTATCCTATAGACCAGTTTCGTCCTTATTTGGACCACATCACGTACTTTCCAGAAAATGGCATCCCTTTAAATTTGTAGGTTCTATCTAGAGGAAAGGGTACCCAAGAAACATTAGTTAGTATTTAACTGAAAATTATTTGTGGTGTGCGACAGGGTGACTTAGTGGTTAGAACTTCAGATTCCGAAGCAAACGTTCCCAGGTCCGAGCCCTGCCCGCGGCAAATTCTGGACAGTACGTGATGAGTTCTCAATAAGGTAGAAATCGGTCTACTGGGTGAATTTCCTATTCCATGTTCTACAATACTTAATTTATGTTGAATCGTATTTATTGGCGGACTGCGTTTGATGGAATACCGTGATTTTTCGATAGATTGCGCAATGCGGGCGTGACCTTGAAAATTTCTACTAATTGAAATCGTTTCTTGTAGCTTTACGCTGTCATTTTTTCAAAGATTCGATTGATGCCCATTTACAAATACGCATCAATTTCGTTTTTGTGATGGCTGAGTGCTGATTCGTCTCTTTTCTCCGAAAGTTTTAACTTTGTTCATACTAACGACTGGAAATGAGGTTGGATTTAATCTTCGTTGACTAGTGCCGTTTTAGTACAGAATTTCCCGTGCCATCATTAGGCCTGATGATGGTTCCTGTTCCAAATTATTAAAAAAGAGAGAGCGTTTAGCTATGAAAAATAGTTGGAGGAATTTGTCCAGTCCTCCATCATAACTACATTATACTCACTTGGACATGAAATATTTGCTGCTTAGTTGAAGAAACTCGATCTAGTGTTATCTGTCTGTGTAGTCTACCGGCCACCAAATCTTTCGATCAATTATGACACTTGCGAGGCACAACTTTTGTCTACCCGTTTTAATCCACCACCTGATTATTAACTTCTTCTTTGGCATTTTCAATGCTCCTACTGCCAACTTGTGAAATTTATCATTAGGAAACCATCTGGTGCTGTCGCGCTTTGCTGTCAGTAGCTACATCATTTTGTGCAATTTTATACACGAGGTAACAATGAGTTCGACTGATTTTCTACAAATAAATAAGTTATCAACTTTTAGCCTAATCCTTATCAAATTTAAGTGCCTTCAATATAAAATAGAATTGGGAATAGTTTTCAACTAGCAATAACAACACCTCAGGAAGACTTCAATTGCTACAGAATAGCCAATGCGCATTACCTTAATTTCACCTTTCTCAATGGAGACCATACAAAAATCCAGATTTAATAGAATAAAATAGAATAGAATATCTTTATTTGGATTCAAGCCACACATATTCCATCGAATATATAATAATATTGGAAAATGTGTAATATAAAAAATGTATCACATCACAGGAATATGTGCAATTAGTCTCATTCAGATTTGTAAATCTCTCTAGTTATACTGTATAATATATCAACATCAGAAAGTTCGGCTGTATTATCACTGTATACGTCATATCAATTTTGACATATTTATTATGATATAGGAAAAACGGTCTTGTTAAATAATCGCACGGTGATTTAATGTATAACATTTCAATTTAAATAGTAAAGTAAGTGGAAATAAAATCTCAAGAAGATATGTTGCTGATCACAATTATCCTTGTCTTTTATTCAACCATGAAAAAATATTATCATTAATTATTGGAAAGCAATCGGCCGATTTTGTGATGCCATAACCTATCCCAGGTCTACAAAGCAATCTCATGACTGTCCTATGTCAATTGATTCCAGCGCGCTTGAAACCTAAACAAACTAAACACACTAGTAGAGGTGTGCATTAATCTGATGAGAATTTGAAGAATGCAAACATTTTCGAGAGCCAGCGTCCTCTATCGTTGACGCATTGACGATTATATTGGATTGCGTCGAAAGGCGGATAGAAATGGCTCGCAACACTTATGGAAGGCTCGCAATTATCAAAGACAAACTATTTTACAAGATCAAGGAAGCAAATATGAGTTTCGTCAACTCTGTTCGAATAAAGCTTTGCAGACGATCAAATTTCTATTCCTCATCTGTCATACTGGCAGAGGCTGTCAGACTCCTGCACATCTCATGACCGTTTTTACCTTCTTCACATTTTTGAACACGCTATTTCATGCTGTATAATTGACACTACATTTTAATTGGTTAAATATTTAACTCAGTTCTGAATGAATGACTCTACTTAACAAAGTCTACACAAAGGTGTAGTATCCTTTTTGTAATTCAGTAAATGTAGGTTTTGATTGAAATATTGAAGCAGCATTTGTGCATACGGGCAGATCTAGCTGCTGGTAATATTAATCCAGTTATCTTGATTAGATTCACATCAAATTTGCAACCCGTTTTCGTCTCTACCTATATATTTATTATCACGTTAGCGCAAAATCCTGAGTGGCCGTGCACGTGGATTTCTATTATTCTTTAAATTTGAACAGAAATCGGGTTTTGTTTTGTTTTTTATTACTCGTCTGATCTCACCTTTTGGAGAAACTTAGAATTTTCTTACATATTTTACTTAGAATTAACTTACATATTTTAAGGCTTACTGCTGTCTCATTAGAATTTTTATTTATATATATATATATATATATATATATCCGTTTTTTTCTTTCTATTACACTCCTAATAATGAATCACACTTTCGCCAACTTCAATTAAACTCTTTAATGTAGAAGCTACTATCCAATCTCATGACCTCCAGCAAATAGATGGCATTAAGGGATTTTATAGAAGCTTTGGTTGGTAACCTCTTTTATCCATGTTGAAGCCGCATTTGTTGCGCCAAGCTTATGATTTCTTGAGCGGTGTTGCGCGGGAGGTTACTTTGCAAAATCACAGTTAACGCAACCTCTTCCTCTGGTCTCCGCAGTCCCCACTCTCTGAGATTGACCAAGCTTCGGATCTAATCAATCATTTGTGAGACAACTTCCACCTCCTCTGAAAGATCTCCTCTGGTAAAAGTCGTGCATTTGTGGTCTCTTCCCACAAAAGACTGTCTAACAACGAACTCAGTCAACTTAAATCTCGATCACCCTTAATATCGACAGGAAAAGTCAAATTAAAGTGTGATTGCACTTTATTACAAAGGAATGAAACGCAAACTTGTATCACCCGTCGGATATTACTCTCTCTCCTGAAACCAGACATGCCTATACTGGCTGGAGAAACTCAAAGAAACGTCGTCGATTTTACGGAGGCATCCTCGATGACGCTCCTTCCTCTGAACCCACCATGCTGACCACCTCTCGATTTGAAGGGCTCCCATTTACCACTAGATCATACACCAAGACCATCCCTACCCATCAAGCCCAAGCTTTACCACGACTTCGTGGCCGACCATGCCGCATGGAGACACCCAATAACGGCCATCCAACTCCAATCTACAGGACCAGTCATAATTCCTTAAGTGAAGTCCTTATCAAGCCCAATGCTGAGGTCCTGATACCGACAAAACATAAAAACTTCACAAAACCGCGGGCCATTGATTCATCTCCCACAACGTCCTCCTCCAACTACACCGACACCACACAGAACAGTTGTGAATTTGCCCCTGTTCAGATCTTGTCTCCTCTCGCCCCTGCCTCACTGCTCCCGAACAACCATTCGAGCCCAGATAACTCGCTTTCGTTCTGCTTTCAAAGCCTCTAATTACCTCACCCACCACATAAAAAAATGAGATTAAGGAAATCCAGATCATTGCTGTCCAATCTATTCTTGTCAACAAACAGTCAGTCACCCTTATCAGCCCGATGTCTCGATCCGGCCGCCAGCGGAAAGCAGCCACCGGCTTCTCCTCCTCGGTCTAACGGATCTCTTTGAGTAATTCTTATCAATTGTAGATCGTTAGCGCGAAAAATCAAACAACTGCTAACAGTTTTGTCCTTTAACGAGCTAGACATATGTTTTCTTGTCCTTTTCCGTTCTCTGCGATAAATTGTTTCTACATCAATGGCTACATTTTTCTTTAAAGAGACAGAACGCGCTTGGTTCTATACATTTCAACCTAACACTTGCTCAAGTGCAGGTTGAGAACAACCTATTCAAAGTGTTCAAATATGCAAATAACATGGTAATCGTATTCAGTAAACCTTTAGCATCCAACTTCTCCCCACCTCCTATCACTCAGCTTTTATCCTCGTCACACTCGCAGCTTAGCAGAATCGGACTTAAATTAAACCCCGATTAGACTCCTTCGATGAAACTTAATTCTGACACATTGTGTTCTCTTCCAGATACACGTTGTCCCCTTGATATTGAATTAATAGATTCAGCCAAGCACCTTCGTATCTATTTTTCTAAATCGCTAAACTTCTCCCACATCTTCAACATACTACCTCCAAACCCTTCAAGTGGGCCCGTTTATTCTGCTTCAAGACTAACAATCACACTCTCCAAATCACATTGTTCGAGGTCTACGTCCTACCCCTAATTTCATACACTAGCGAATTTTATTGTCCTCTCACTCTAGTCTCCTCTTACGGCTTTGAACAGATTTCTTCCAGATTATTAAAGCGCGTTTTTTCAGTCACAGACAGAACTATCAGAAACTTCTACTCCTGGAAAACTTTTTTCAGCTATGGTTAGCCCGTCACTTACGAGTAATTTCTTTCGATCATAAGATCACAACCAGCCCATCACTGTTAATCTTTGCTCACCCAAATCACCAATTTAAACACACTCCGTATATCTATCTCTTTTCCAAAGTATATTTCCAAGTGTATTCAACGCTCTTTCCGCGTAAGTAAAGCCCCTATCCCAGCACGAATATTAAAAGGCGGCTCACAATCACTCCTTTAACAAATTCCTATGCGTTACGTCTGATTAGAAGCGAAACTGGTTCCTTCTTAACCTATAACATTACTTTTTATTCCTAGGCTTTTATATAGTTTTCCAAATAACACCTGTATAGCTGAAGCGGTGTAGCAAATACTACAGAATTGTCCAGTCTGTAATACACGCGTGGTCACAGCAGACAGAGAAACGAACAGTTGTGGTAACGTGTTGTGGGAGGACACTTAGCCATACACGCAGGCACGAAAACATACTGTATCTTCGTCTTTAGCGTAGCATAGATTTCAGCGGCAGAATGCGTCCATGTGGTCTTTTGTCTACAAGCGGCCTCCGGAGACTTCTGGAGCGCTAAACTTATAGGAGATTGTAATACCGGTTTTATCTAGAACCAACGTGCTACATTTTTCTTAAAACTAAAAAAAGCGGAACTGTATAAATTTAAATATCTATCTACAGCCTACATAAATACGTGAAACGAGTCAAGTTAAATCTAAGCTGCTTTTATTTTAATTTAAATTCTTTACACAGTTTCACAAACTCACGGTAAGAAAATAAGTAGACACGCAATTTGACCTAGAGTATAAATTAATTACGTACCATCTGCGGTGTATTGATTATGTAATCGCAATGCATTTTCTACGAAACACATGTTACTGCTTGCTATTAGCACGCGTTATTGCTTCGCTTTCTCGGTCTCTATCTATAATTGCCTTTTACACAGGTTAATATTAATTTATCAATTTTCCGTCAGTCTCGCCAACTCATGTTTTAAAACTTTCGGGTAGTCGTGTGTAATTAAATTATTAATTAATTACATATGGTTCTCCGTCTTGTGGTGTTAAGGCAGATATAACATGCCAATTAGTGCATTTGCTAATTAACAAGTTGAGGGTTAACTGTGCAACGATCACTAACAAAGCAACAGGAAGCACATAACAAGGGTATGTGTAACGTTGCACAGCCCACATACCGAAACGTTACAATTAGCGACTGCACCAGTATGGCGATTAAACCGTTTCCACTATTCAAAGAGCTAACTACAGTATAAATTACAAAATTATTCATAATAATGATGATAGTAATAATAGACAAATATTTGAGAATTAAATCCATTTAACTCGATAAAATTGAAAAGAAAAACACAATATGCTTGCGCTATTAACAGCAAACTCTCGTCAATAAATTCTTTAACCTGTTGGAGTCGTTTACATGGCATAGAACTGTTGGTTAAAATAATCAGGGCGAATTATACGGCAATTTAGAAAAATAGTTATCGACATGACCTTCATTTATTTTCAATAGACATAAACGTAGCGACTAGGCTGGAGTTAAAGTGAAAGTGGAGGGCTTCCTGATAAGCCTGTGAAAGAGCTAGAGATTTAACAACGTAAAAAAGTACAACGGTAGTGATAGGTGCATGTCACGCTTCCGTTTAGTATTTTAGCTTAGGAATTTATTAAATAAGTGCAGGAATAACGCCTTCTAATGCCCATTGTGAGGCAAAAATGCGTTCGCGCGCAATACATTAAAAAGCATGTGTAACTTCAAATAAAGTTTTACTTCGTTAAATAATTAGGGATTATGTTTGAGCTAATTAACTGCTGACAATGCAGGAATGACTAGGATAAATCAAATTTGAAAAAGAAAGAAAAATTGAGAACTTGTAACACGCGGCTCCGTGTTACAACCCAACGAAGGTCAATTTTTACAAACGCTGTGCTCTTTAAGGTCAAATATTCTAACTCTGTCCTTAAACAATATTTCTCTTAGCTGTGATTTTAGGAACAATCTCTTTTAGTCTCAAGCAGTTTCAATCGATATTTATTGAACTGCAATTTTATTTGTAATTAATAGTGTTTTTATAAATAGAGAGAACCGCGCGCGATCCGCGAGGATCACGCGTTGGCCTGTTGTCTCATTGCGGATTTATTTCACTTAATTTAGTGTCCACATAGAAGAATGGATTAATAGTTTGACATGAACTGAAAATATTGCAAGTAGTAAGCTAAAGCTTTGTTAGTTTTTTATCATTGAAGTCTTTAAACAATTTACATCTTCATTTTTAATAACTTTTAACGATGATTTTTACATGTCATCATATGTTTTAGTCGATGGTATAAATACAATTCTGTTCAGACATTTGTGTAACAATAACCACTTGTGTATAAAACATTTTACTTTATAAACATAAATCAATTTTACTATGTTCATATTATCATGTATTTTCAATCATATGACTATATTCATGCCAATCCAGACATTTGTGCTAAACATTTCGCTTTATAGACATAAATCACTTTATATTTATATGTGCTACATTGTGTGGAATATATACATGAAACCTTTCTTCGGCCTTCTAATATTAACCATCTGAAAAGGAACAGACTGATTGAATGCTCGGGTACTAATAATAGCAACCATTGATAAGGAGTAGGGGTACAAAATCAGGAACGAGAAAGCAAGAGCGAAAAGTACCCCTACACTATTATCTTCAAAAACGTAGGGATAATAGAGATTAATCTATAATCACTGGCGCACGTTGGCTTACTTACTTTTGGTAACGGTTTAGCTACTATCGTTAGTATATCGATTGGTAATTTCCCATTCTTAAAAATTCTATTTATAAAGTTGTAGAGCGCATTCATAAAAGTTAAGCGTAATTGAAGCAGGTTATCAATCGAAATACCAAGGTGATATTTTTGTTTTTTTGATTTGATTTTTAACATTAATTTTATCAATTCATCACTGGCAATAACAAGTCCTGGTTCCTGGTCACCATAAGGATCCGGTAGTTCCATGAAATTTCTTTCATTCTGTGGATTACATATCAAATTGCCATACTAGGTTTTATCCACAGGTAATAAGCTTTAAAATTTCTTTATATTTACTGTAATCTGTGAGGAGTTTGTATCCTAGTCTAGTATTACTCACATTTTGGCAAAAATAATTTGTTCTGCTCGTTGACGGATTATCAGCAGTAATGAATTAATTTCTTTATCAATCAAATCTAATCGCATTTGTTTAATACTATTGATAAGACTACACTTTATTATATTATCTCGTTTAATTCTTAGTTTACATAATTTCCTATTGATTCGCTTCGGTATAAAAACCGTAAACGTAGATGCCTGAAATAAATTAGATAATAACAGTGAAACAGAAGAAACAAATTCGTCAGTGTTCATGATTTTAAACCTTTCATAATCAATCAGTATGCATAATTCTCTAAAAAGATTCCAGTTGATTCTGAAACATTGCACGTGTGCATTTTCAAAATTAAGTTTCTGTGTTTTGCTACTCAAGATGTTCCATTGTAAAATAATTTGTTTGTGATCCAATTCTTTGATGTAGTTAACAACATCATAACTGTTTGATTTCACCGTTTCAAGTTCTAAATATATATGATCTAAGCATTGCATTTTCCGAGGAAAATGTTTTCCCTCAATGTTTATACTCAACACAGACAACAATACATCAGAATTTAACATATAATGAATAAATGCTACATAACTAAGACAACCAAAAATATAATAATAAAATTTGAAATACAATAATTAATTTGAAATAGAAATTAGAGTAATTTATGAATAGGAAGGTCTAGTTAAGATGGAGATGCTTACCTAGGTAATAAATGTAAACGAGGCAACCAAGACCTTTACTGCAGCCCATATTACGCCTGCCGACAGCGACAATACACATTTCCTGCGGATTTCATCTTATCACCTTATGAACAGGACAAGACGTGGCAGTAACTTGCGTTCAACTAATACAAGAGAGTTACAAAAATTATTACATATTAAATCTATTACAAAATCGCCACTAAGTAATATTCGATACCATACTGTACCGTTTTTCTAACCAAGAACTATTATGCAAACGTAGAACTCATATTGATATACGAACTAGTATTACACTAAGGAGTTTGATAGCAGTTGAATTAAACTGATTATGCTATGTCAAAATCTATCTACCCTGTTCTGTACGTTAACCTGTTGTTGTCTAAGTGTACAATGCTCTATAGGTCAATTGAATCTAAGGAATGTCCAAAACTTGACCAGGCCAGCACTATTGATGGAGCCAAATGTGTTTGTCTAAAGAAGAGCACTATATGCCGATCTAAAAATACGTCAAGGGATTTTAGCATTGCTAGTATTTTGTTAACAACCCAAAGAAAGACAGTCGTCTAAGATCCTCGACTCAAAGAAACCATTTTACATTAGCGCATAGAAATCAGCATGTACACGCATTGTACACACGACGTTTCTCGATAAATTGCGATGGTTAGAGAAGACTATTGTAGACTTAGTGATTCTAATATTTACTACATCCCTCATATTGTCTAAGTTATTCATACAATCACTAAGATATTTAAGCCTATCAAATATTCCCAGATCTCCAACATGAATCCACTAAGTTGAAGAGAATAATTGGTGGTCCTGTCAACGTATCTTACATTCGATGGATGAGAGTTTCCCATTGCAAGAAAGAACAATCATTAGAAATCTATTCAAAGTGGCCTGGGTATAATATCTTTTGTCGAAAAATAATGGCCTATCGTCGGCATAGTCAAGATAGAAAAAACTACTATAGGAAAGAATTTTGTCGTCTGCAACCTGAAATTTTTTAAGTGTATAGTTCATAATGATAGCTATTAAAGAAACAAATCAAAATAAGGATGATGAATGTCCTCGACAATCGCCATTGTTAGTGGTAACTTTGGTTTGTAATTCATTGCAGATACGCTTGCGGTCAGAACTGTTTGTGCATAGAGCAGGGATAAAACTTACAAATATATTAGGAATACCAGTTTTTGACAAAATATTAAATGAAACATTGAGATTCACTGGGTCAAATGCACTTTTGAGGTGTAGAAAGATGGCTATTTTGGGACGACGATACACATATCGTTGTTCAGGGTAAAAATATTATCTAAACGATTTTATCTTTGACGGAATCTGGACTCACGCGAAGCAATGACGCAACTTAAACTAATCAAAACAATTAAACAAAATGCGATTCGATTCAAGCTTATACCACAAATATTTACACACGAATTACCATTGCTCTTTAGGAAGATAGGAATGCTAGTCGACTCATTCCAAGTAATCGGCACGTTCCGCTTATTTCATGTTATACGAAAAAGTTAAGTAAAACCATAAAAATCTGTTCCCTAACGTCCTTAAAAAAAGTTCACAATCAGATCGTGGGGTCTGCATAATTTCGACGCTTAAAATATACGAATTTATTACGAATTCTAAATGTGATACTTGTTCGGAATTATCGTCTTGAAGTAATGATATATGCATTATTTCGAGTATCATGACTAATACAAATGCACTGGGAAATATATTTTTGTAGTTTTTAACCTACCTGTCAAGGCGACACCTTTATCGGTCATAAGATTGTTGTTGCAATCATTTATAATTTCATTAATTTTTAACCTTTTTCAGAGCTGTTGCGCAAACAAGTTGGAACAGACATACGTTATTGAAATACTTCTTCCACATCTTCAGTCTTGCCTATCCAAAACGATTCAAGTTCAAGTTTCAGTCTTCACCTTAGTTGACGTCAAATTAATCTACGATTATTGATATGAACACAACTCGCAAGAATTTTTTTCTTAATTTTGAGAATTTTCAGAGACTAAAGATTAATTCTACGACAGCCTACAATGCCACACACACAGTCATTAATACATTGTGCATAGCGGATCTTATCTACGAATTTTTACCATAAGGATTATTTAAAATTTATTTTTTAAGTATTTATATTTTTTTTTAAAAAAGACGACTTCATATTTGCCAACATCTATTTCATTTTTATTCTTATTTATAATCAAGAAAAACTTGAATGCGGTAAGTGCATGGGTCCAAGTCGACATACGTGTTCCTCAAATACGAGACATGGATGGAATCACGCCACATTAACTAATTGGTAAATGATCAATTTCAGTCAAACATTGTCCGGAGGCTGGAAGACGCCATGTTACAACTATTTCTGAAGTTTGTACTACTGAAGTATAAGTTATAATCCACGCAACTATCGAACTATCGTCTTAAATAATTGTCGCGTAAGAAGCTTAATGTGAATCTACCACGTAGGTGAAATTCCGTGCCTCTCAATGGCGCATAATTTGAGTTAATATTTCACACAAAACCAATTCGATATTTGAAATTTAGGCTCAACTAAGTCGAGAACATAGGCAAAATTAAAAGACGTCCTTGCTATCACGTGTTATAGTCGGTAAGAACATCTGCGGATAAAACGAAAATGGAACGTTGATTTGGTGTTCTCTACTGTTTATAATGTACGTTATTAAGCGCATCGTATATTGCTGGTTATTTACTCGAATCCATTTAGTTAAACAAGCTTCATCTTTTGAGCTAATGATAGTACCGACATTGCATTGTTGGTCTCAACAAAATTCTTTAGATCCAGTGGTTTAAAGTAAATAGCGCATGAGCAAGGATGTCGTAAAATGTCTTTCAATACTCTCAGCATTATGCAACATATATAAAATGTTAATTTATCCAACGCATGTGCTCTAGCTTCTTGTTGCACAATTTGTTTTAATTTTTGTTTATTAAATGCGCTGCCGTGTAAACCAGCAATCGCCAAGGGTCCTACCTAGGGCTGGAATGAACTCAAAAGGAAATCCTCTGACAAGCGTACGTATTCTAATGAAGTAATCAGCACAATGATAGAATCAGGCTTCGAGTTGCATCAGTGAACACAAAATAATAAATATTTGAATTTTGTTTGACTGAATCGATGCGCTATAAACGCGCCAGCTTGCAGTAAATGACGTACGACGGTACAAAGTCAATTAGGAGCCAAGAATGGTTGAGATTGTGTACTATTCGGGGCACTAATCAGGGCCGGTATTGCGTTCTCCGGCTAATGCAGAGAAAGTCAGTTAGTGTAGAAGTCTAGAAATACTCCATAGACATTAGACTAGATCTAGTTGACTAAGGCGTTGTTTCTTCTGTAGTGGCATTGACATCAGTGGCGAGTAAGTAGCTGAGTAATCTCGTAGAATTTCTGCAGTAACTGGCACACTTGTAGGTCAAGCATGTAGATGTTGCTCCGTCTCACTTGTTGTGACTGAAATTTCCAATGTGGGTGAAGTAAATCCAAAAATCAGCGAAGGTGACGACAGCAGACAGCACGCACACGTAGCGCATAGCAGATGGCAAACGCGACAACTGACTGGCAGGGTAAATTCACCGTGTTTAAATAGTTTCTAAATCGAAAGCTTGAACGCCATTGGCTTAAGGCTAATTTCGCTTGTTTTTAATTGGTGTCGCGTAATTTGAATTTGAAATTCATTTTTGCAATATGTCGGCGAATTGTTCTCGAGCCGTTACTTAACTTTCCTCTCTGAAAAAGGTAAAACATTCTTCTCGGCGAGGCTTGATAAGACGTGCATTGCAAATTTCGAACCAAGTTAAGCAACTGGTTATTATTCCGCCCATAGCTATCAAAAAGTATACTGTAAATGCTGGACTTAAGTAAGTTTTTTGGTTGCTTCAACAATGATATGACGCCAAATTACCATTAGGAATTGCTACCCAAATTGATAGTTGTAGTGGCCGGTCATACCGCGTGAGGCAAAATAGTGCAGGGTATGGTTTGGGAGCCGCAGCGTGAGGATTTCAAGGAAGATTGCTACTGGCGTTGCCAGGTTCAAGTTAAAACCTGGGCAGGCTGGATCGCCGTCAATGTGTTTGAATACGACCAAAGCAGCTAGTGTGTGCTCGACTTTGTGATCATGATATTCTTTAATTGGTCACTTTGCAACTGATGAAGTGGAGATATGCATTGAAAGTGGCCTGTACCCTGATATGAAGCTGATAACTACTTAGTGTTGCTTCACAAAGCGTTAGCTCTAAGTAGCTGGTCAAACCAAATTAGACAGTGTGAGCTCAGATGTGAGCCATACGTTACAAATTAAAAATATATGCATGGAAATCAAAAGGTAACGACAAAAAATGTGTACACAAACATTGCCTCAGAGATGGCATAATACCCAAGAACTGTTGAAAAATTGTTAGCTAAGAACAGCTGGTAATACCACCTGAGACAAATGTGTGAGAAAAAAATGAATCATGCTGATTCCTAGGTCACGTTGCGTGACATAGGGCGCAAGTGGTGCGCGTAAAGTTAAAAATTTGAAACGTAGAATAACGAAAAATTAATGTTTAAAATATCAGTTACGCGTTATGCAAAGAAAGCTATTGCTAGGTTGAGATTGTATTCAGATAGAGCCTGAGGTGTATGTAGAAAATTGAATGCTCCCAGGATCAGTCGTTTCGATAAAAGGTTTCAACCTGTCTATGTTTACTGATACTGTTTGTTTTGGAGAACTAATGTATATGCAAGTATGTATTAGGTGTTGCGAAACTAGTAACAAATTAATTCAGTTGTGACCATACTTGCATATATATTAGTTCTCCACAACAAACAGTATTTAACTGTTATATATTGATATGAATGATGTCATGCTTACTGCGAAATGTGATAACTGATATCAATCAAGCCTCGTGTGTATGGATATACTGGAGTAACAGGTGTTCAGAAATAGTTGTAATTCTCAATTTCGGTGAACTATAGCATACATTGATATCCATCATGTTAGTACTATGTACCTTTTCGGTACAATAATATTGGTATCGGTTACTAACACAATAGCCATAGAGTTAGTATCCTTTACAGAGTCGGTGAAACGATCTGATGAGAAGCAAGTGCCTCTGTCAGTGATGACCACATTGGGAACACCATAATGGGATATCCATGCCAAGATAAAGCCGTTAGTTACTTCGTCTGCAGAAATGATACCAAGAGGTAATGCTGCAGGCCAACGTGTATATCTATCATTAATAATTAGAAGGTAGCTGAAACCTTGAACCTTTGTCAGATAAGCTTTCTTGATGTAGACAATGGCTAAGCGAGTAGTAGGCCGGAAATGCTTCAACTTAGATCGAGTGTGCCGTGTGATCTTATTTTTCTGGCAAATGGCACACTCGTAGACTCATCATTTTGCGTTCTGCCTCAGCCTGTGACCACAGAAACGATCTTTAAGAAGTCGGACAGTTACTTCCTCAGTGAAAAATTGAGTGAATTGAGTCGAAAACCTTTCTTAGATGGCTGGTCGGCAGAACTGGCTTGTTGGGCTGCGTACCCGTGAAGTAAAAAATTGCTAAGCCTTCCCAGATACGGCATAAGCACTTGGTGTGGTGACGGGCTACTGATCTTTGAATGTGAGTGTCACGGTGCTTTTCCGTTCGCATGAGGGATGACGTTAATGCAGGATCACTGAGTGTCACGAAGTTGAAAGTGAATGGCGACGGCGAAGGTGGTTGTAGCGAGAAGTCTGGCCTGGAAATGGCGTCCACAATGAAGTTTTGTTCGCCCTTGGCATGGAAGATGTCGAATTGCCATTCGCTTAGACGTGAAAACTGTCTTTCTATTCTGGCAGGGTACTTGGCGATAATTGAAGTCACGTTTCAAAGTGCGCTAAATAATGGTGCATGATCTGTGAAAACAACAAATCTGCTGCTGCCAAATATGCTGATAAAATGGCGCTTTGCGTCGTGGGTGGCGAGGAGTTCTCGACCGAATGTGTCGTATCTCGTTTCTTCTGGTTAGAGATTACGCGAGTAAAAACTGATAGGGTCCCAATCTCCGTCGATATCTTCTTCCAACTTGACTCCAATAGCGAATTCAGAAGCATCTGTCGTGAGTAGAAATGGTCGTTGGAATTCTGGATGCGTTAGCATTGTAGCATTTGCTATCGAGTTGATGGCGATTTGAAGTAATTCTTCGTCTTCAGATGACCAAGTAATGATGGAATTCTTGCTATGTCTTTTGCGATTCCGCAGGTGCCTGTACAAAGGATAAAGCCATCTTGAAAGGCCGGAATGAAATTTGCGATATTAGTTTAGGACTCCCAAAATTTTCTGCAACTTGCTAACAGTCTTCAGTGACTTGATATTCCTGATTTAACTCGCCTTTAGCGGTAAAGTTTGAATACCTTGTGGCGTGATACAATGCCCCAGGAAGTCCAAAGATGTAGTTACAATCTGTGTTATGTCACAGTTGACCTTGAGTCCGTGGTTGGATAAGTGTGAGAGGACATTTCGTAAATGCTTGGCATGAGATTCTAAATCTGGACTGAATACCATTATGTCATTGAGATATAACCTACAGTAAGCTGCGTCGTGGCGAAGTATGTTGTCCATGAATCTTTGAAATGTCTATGTAGCACTCTTATATCCTAAAGAATGTAAAGATATTCGAAAAGGCCAAATGGGGTGATGACCGCAGTCTCTTCAATATCTTCTGGCGCTACCGGGTTGTGGTGGTAGGCTTGCCTGAGGTCAGTCACTGAGAAGAAATTGCTGCCGTTGAGTTTTTTAAGTAAGGTGTTAATATTGGGAATAAGATAGGCATCAGCTTTTGCCACAAAAATTTAACTTGCGGTAATCTCCGCAAGCTCCGTACGATCCGTTTGATTTGGAGACCAAAGGCAGTGGTGATGCCCATGAACTTTTCGATGGTTTGATGATTCCTTTTTCCAACAGCTTTGAAATTTCCTCTAGGAGCCAGTGGTTGCTTCTGGAGTGCAATAGGTTGTTCTTTTATGACGATATGGTGCATAGTGTTGGAGACTCATAGCTATGACTTGCTGATATCGAAAAGCAACTTGTGTTCTCGAAGAGCTGCTGATATCTCTGCTGAAAGATGCACTCGGATTGGCCAAATGACATGAAACTCAAACTATTGTCTTTACAGCGACGGCTCCAATTAAGTCATGCTTCAAACGCCCAAATGCCAGCAATCAATCTCATCGCCGGTTGCCACTATCAACATACTTTCTCATCCGTGACGCAATCTCTGGCGAATGAATTGTCATAGACACTGGATCAGATGTAAGCTCACTACGCCACAATTATCTCGAACCAACCCACCCAGTCGACACCAACAGTCTGACCTGCGCGAATGGCTCCAACATAGCGACGTTTGGGGTACGAGTACACACAATCTCGTTCTCCAACTCAAAATGATGTTTCAAATATCCGTTCATCATCGACAACACGACATGAAACATCATTGGACGTGACTTTCTCGAACACTTCGACCTAACCATCCGTCCAAGAACGCGAGAAATAGAGGAGCCAATATCAGTGTTGACAGAACCAAAATCAGTCATACGGCATGAAAGAGCAATAACATTTACTGTAAGGTTAGCCCACTTCATTGTGTACTAATTTTCACTGTCGGGGGGGTGTATGTAACACGCGGCTCCGTGTTACAACCCAACGAAGGTCAATTTTTACAAACGCTGTGCTCTTTAAGGTCAAATATTCTAACTCTGTCCTTAAACAATATTTCTCTTAGCTGTGATTTTAGGAACAATCTCTTTTAGTCTCAAGCAGTTTCAATCGATATTTATTGAACTGCAATTTTATTTGTAATTAATAGTGTTTTTATAAAATAGAGAGAACCGCGCGCGATCCGAGAGGATCACGCGGTGATCTGTTGTGTCATTGGGTATAAATACAATTCTGTTCAGACATTTGTGTAACAATAACCACTTGTGTATAAAACATTTTACTTTATAAACATAAATCAATTTTACTATGTTCATATTATCATGTATTTTCAATCATATGACTATATTCATGCCAATCCAGACATTTGTGCTAAACATTTCGCTTTATAGACATAAATCACTTTATATTTATATGTGCTACATTGTGTGGAATATATACATGAAACCTTTCTTCGGCCTTCTAATATTAACCATCTGAAAAGGAACAGACTGATTGAATGCTCGGGTACTAATAATAGCAACCATTGATAAGGAGTAGGGGTACAAAATCAGGAACGAGAAAGCAAGAGCGAAAAGTACCCCTACATTATGGTGCCCCGGTTCGTCGAACTCACAGCCAGTAAGGAATTAATAAACAGCTAGATTTTGAGAAATTCAAGCACTTTCAATGAAGGCCACTACACACGTTATTGCCACGGAAACGGCTGCACATACCCGCGCACAGACACGACGTTCAAATGGGCGTGGTCACCCTCAACAACTCAGGTGATCCCGCCCATGGAAGGTTCGGAAGACGGGTGGGGTCAGCCTCCTCGGCGGCAGCAGAGGCTGAGCACCCCAAATTGTTGGCCGCTCCACGTCTGATGGCTCGAAGCACGTTGCCTTCGCGGTAGAGCGCAATCAAACTATTGTCTTTACAGCGACGGCTCCAATTAAGTCATGCTTCAAACGCCCAAATGCCAGCAATCAATCTCATCGCCGGTTGCCACTATCAACATACTTTCTCATCCGTGACGCAATCTCTGGCGAATGAATTGTCATAGACACTGGATCAGATGTAAGCTCACTACGCCACAATTATCTCGAACCAACCCACCCAGTCGACACCAACAGTCTGACCTGCGCGAATGGCTCCAACATAGCGACGTTTGGGGTACGAGTACACACAATCTCGTTCTCCAACTCAAAATGATGTTTCAAATATCCGTTCATCATCGACAACACGACATGAAACATCATTGGACGTGACTTTCTCGAACACTTCGACCTAACCATCCGTCCAAGAACGCGAGAAATAGAGGAGCCAGTATCAGTGTTGACAGAACCAAAATCAGTCGTTATACGGCATGAAAGAGCAATAACATTTACTGTAAGGTTAGCCCACTTCATTGTGTACTAATTTTCACTGTCGGGGGGGTGTATGTAACACGCGGCTCCGTGTTACAACCCAACGAAGGTCAATTTTTACAAACGCTGTGCTCTTTAAGGTCAAATATTCTAACTCTGTCCTTAAACAATATTTCTCTTAGCTGTGATTTTAGGAACAATCTCTTTTAGTCTCAAGCAGTTTTAATCGATATTTCTTGAACTGCAATTTTATTTGTAATTAATAGTGTTTTTATAAAATAGACAGAACCGCGCGCGATCCGAGAGGATCACGCGGTGGGCTACTGTGTTAGTGAGTATATCGGATTATTCGTTTCTATGAAAATGATTGATTGTTTACTATAAAAAACATTTGTGAGTTGTTTGTCATTTAAATCTTTAAACGGTTTACACAAAACATTTTACTTTATGAACATAAATAATTTTACTAGGCTCATATTATCATGTATCTTTAATCGTTTGACTACTCATTACAATCCAGACATTTGTGTAAGAATAACTATTTGTGTGTAAAACATTTCCCTCTATAAACATAAATCATCTTACTATGTTCATATTGTCATGTATTTTTAATCGTTTGACTATTCTCACTGTGAATGGTGTTTAAGACCTATTTTTGCTTAAAATCTATTTTTACAGCTGACTAACATGTATTCAATTTGAACTAACTGTGAATTACATTACTATTTGCAACTTTATATCTAATATACGTATGACCAGATGTTTTTGCCTTCTCGCATCAACCATCCGAAAATGATCAGAGACTGATTAGACGCTCGGGTAATAATAATAACCACCATTGATATGTAGTAGGGGTACAAAATCAGGAACGAGAAAGCAACAGCGAAAAGTACCCCTACAAAGAAACGTTGTGAAACAAATAAGTCTTATCTCCTGCAATGTATATGCCACTAGATTACAGTTTGTATCACTGCAACCTTTATGATTTCGGAGGATGTGCTATTGCATAAAAGCTTTCCATTTGAACCAGTGGGCTGGTGCCTATATGAATCCAATAAGAAAGAGTCATGAAGTTCTAACTAGATCTGGTCATTTTGCAATATCTCCACCTTTGGTAGGGAATGTTGCGAGCAGGTTATTCTCTTTTTAAAAAATTTAAAAAATTTACAATCAATTGCCAAAGAAGCTTAGAGAAACGCCTCCTTCTAAGATGTCTTTAAATTTTTATCTACCGAACTAGAAAAAGTGTACAATCCTGCTGATATTTTTAATTTTGATTATGACAATACTTTCTGGTGGTTAAATAAAAGACAGAATTAATTGTTATCAGCATAACTTCTCGAGATTATATCTTCAAGTTTTGTATTATTAAAATTGAAATGTTCTGCATTATATCATCATGTTAATCAACAATACATACAATCAATTGCTAGTCATGGTTTCCTTTTTTTGCATAATGTTACACTCGAATTATACCTTAAATTTTCCTATTTTTGATGAAGAATCTATCACTCTTTACAGCCGAACTTTCTGATTCTGATAAATTGTACAGTTCAACTAATTGCACATATATATGTGATGTGATATCTTTTTATATTGTACATTTTCCAATTTTATTATTTGATGGAACATGTGTGGTTTGAATCCAAATAAAGATATTCTATTCTATTCTATTCAAAATTATAGGCTAGTTATATATTGTATATTGCGAGTTGGCTGTTAAATCGCAATTTCTAATGCTTTAATTTAAGTTAGCTTCCCAACTGCAGGTTTAGCCATTAATATAGGAGATAGTACCGTTCAATAGTCCCACAATCCTCACCAAAACATATAGATGACAAAAGTGCAAAAGAATGGTTCCAACTGATGAGTCGCCAGTAAGCAGGAAACGAATGAGCATATTAGGTTATGCTATCTGTTCATGGTGACTTTTTTAACCTTCCGGTATTATTTGTACTAATTTGTAAGTTAGTGCACAACACTTAATAAACAATGGCATATATATTTTATTTCCGCAACAATCAGTATCTAATTGTAATCTATTTAACTGAATGACGCCATGCTTATAACGAAAACTGATAACTGATATTGATTAAGGCTAGTTTGTATTGATTTGAAAGATAAACAGTTGTTCAGAAGTAGTTTAAATTAATGTTTTTTTTTTGAAATTTGCATATCCTCTACCCTAACGAAGGAATAACAGCCAATCAACCAGAGCCGGCATCAAGTGTCTAGAAATACTTTTAGACACTGCAAAACTACCTAACTTTCTCAATATTTGCTGGAAAACGCAATTCCGCTCCTGATAATGGCCGCCAACAGTAACTGACTCTCATTATCTTCGCCTTTAACTTCTTTGTAACGTCGCACTGCATTTACTAGCAGCTGGGGAATTTACAAATTTGCGACCACACCAGAATACCAACATTCTTGATCATGAAGCTTAGGTTGTTTTATTTAACAACCTTCCGCAGTCATTAAAATGTTTTCAGAGAGCACCCCAAATCTCTGTCCATATATGACTTATCAAAAAGCTGCCAGTTAGAATTTAGGGGTTTAGAACCTAAATTAAATTCGTCATCTTTTTGCCCTTTCCCGCAGGATGATAGAATTATTTTCTTAGAGAGAACAATAGCGAAAATGGCTAGAGTTCTAGAAGGATTAGCCATAGGAAAACCTGAGCTGAATCAAGTGAGCGCACGACCTACTTTTCCCAGCACAACACGAAATAAGATTAGGCGGCGATCTAGATCCCTGCAATCTTTTAATAAATATGCCCCAAAAGAACTGCGGCTATAATCACCAGAAGTGTTTTCATTCATATCAAGTCTGTCTCTAACGTTCGGAATAATTCCCAAATGTATGACACTTTCCACAGTTGACAGACCAGTCCTCAAAAAACAGGCGCAGTGAAGCATCAGGCTCGAGAAACGTATGGCGTAGAAAGTAGAAGACCGTACTAACTGCGCATCAACGGCATCAACGGCACCACTAGGAAGCAATCTCTTACAATCTGACATTCGCATTAACTTTTTTTCCTCCACGCCAAATATGCTACATAGACAGCCAAACTGAAAATGTCAATCGCAATGACCAGCCTACTGGTTTGTATGACCCGGCCAAACAACCCAACGAACTTCTGCATCTTTTCGATTTCGGAACTGGTGAAGAATTCATCGTAGACACATATGCAGCAGTTTCAGTTCTCAAGGGTGATTACATGTTCGAGATGATTCTAGGCGTTTTACTCGCAACAGCTACAGGCGAGCCCATACCTACTTATGGTAACCGGCACCGCACGCTCAACATAGGCTTATGACGTAAATTTAACCACAACTTCATCGTTGCCAAGATCTCACGCAACATAATAGACTTTTATTTTGTGTTGAAGTATCAGCTCATTGTTGATCTTGCCAATCAAAAGATCATCGACCCCTCCACCGGACTTGAGGAAAGTTTTTGGACACTTGCCTCTGAGCGTTTGGAGATGCAGGTCAATCAGCCAACCCCAGTGTATCATTCAGCAGAGATATCAGCAGCTATTCGAGAACACGAGTCTCTTTTCGATCTCAGCATGTCAGAGCTACGAGTCTCTAACACGATACACCAATTCGCCACAGCAGGACAACCTACTGCACCCAAGAAGCGACCACTGGCCTCTGCTAAACTGAAAGCTGCCTAAGAGGAATTTTCAAGTCTATTGAAAGAAGGAATCATCAGACCATCAAAAAGTAATGGGCGTCACCACTACACTTTGTCTCCAAAACAAACGAATCGTACAGAGTTTGTGGAATTTACCAAAAGTTAAATTCAGTGACAAAATCTGATGCATGTATTATTCCCAATATTAACACTTTACATGAAAAATGCAGGGGCAACAATTTCTTCTCAGAGATTGATCTCAGACAATCCTAACATCACATCCCGGTAACGCCAGAAGATAATGAAAAGATTTAACTACTATTGCAAGTTCCTTCCAGGCCTATCAAGACAACTTTATATGTTGTTTAGACACCTGCGGAATCTAAAAGGACTTAGCAAGAACTCCATCCTTTCTTCGTCATCTGAAGACGAGAAATTACTTCGTCTCGTCATTAACTCGTAAGCCAATGCTACAATGCTAACGCATCCAGATTTTCAGCGACCAATTTTAGAATAGAATACAATAGGATATCTTTATTTGGATTTAAACCACACATGTACCATCCAATAATAAAATTGGAAAATGTACAATATAAAAAAAAGATTTCACGTCACATAAAAAGGTGCAATTAGTCTCATGGAGATAAGTAAATCTCACTAATTGTACTGTACAATATATCAATATCAGAAAGTTCGGCTGCAAAGAATATAACATTCATCATCAAAAATAGGAAAAATTAAGGTATAATCCAAGTGTAACATTATGCAAAAAAATGAGATCCATGACTAGTAATTGATTGTATGTATTGTTGACTAACATTATGATATAATGCATAACATTTCACTTTTAATAATACAAAACTTGGAAATAAAAAATCTCCAGACATTCTGTTTTCGATAACAAATATCCTTGCCTTTTATTCAACCATGAGAAAGTATTATCATAATAAAATATAAAAAATATCAGCAGGATTGTAGACTTTTTCTAGTTTAGTAGATAAAAATTTAAAAGTCATCTTAGATGGAGGCGTTTCTCTAAGCCCCCTTGGCAATTGATTGTAAATTTTGTATATTTTCGAAAAAAAGAATAATTTGCTCGCAACATTCCCCGCCAAAGGAGGAGATATTGCCAAATATCCAGATCTAGTTCCAACTTCATGACTATTTCTTATCGGATTCATATAGGCACCAGTCCACTGGTTCAAATGGAAAACTATTATGCAATAGCACATCCTCCGAAACCACAAAGATTGCAGTGTTAAAACTGTCATCTAGTGCCATATACAGTGCAGGAGATAGGACTAATCTGTTTCACAACGTTTCTTTGTACAGCTTCTATCTTATTGGACAAACTCTTTTTTAATGGATTCCAAGTAGCGGCAGCATATTCTAGTATCGGTCTAATCCATATTATATACATTTTAAGTTTTGTGTCATTCGATAAGATATTTAGATTTATTAGTGCCCATCTTTTCTTGGCACTGCCTACTATCATTTCAATTTGTCTCTCAGCAGAAGCTGTAAATTGAATAGTTATGCCTAATTCCTTTATTACTTGCATAAGTTTAATCTCAAACACATCATTAATCACAGCATCATGAAAATAAACATATTTAAAGTCTATTTATTATACCATTTAACGGCATTTCTGTTTTAGTTCCATGTTAAATGTTTCTTGAAGGAGTTGCCTTGATGCGCACCTGGAATAATTGTAATTACCTGATCTGCGTTTTAACTAACGCAGCTTTCATTGTTCCAGTAATTTTCTTTCATCAATATATTTCGGCCTTGCTTACCGTAGGCCTTCATCAGTTGCATTTCACGAAACAAATGAAGCTCTCGTCTTTTTATTGTTTATTGTCAGCCCTAGTGTAATCAAATATCTACTCAAATCATACAAATCTAATGTCACATTATTTTTGGAGAAATCGACATTCTTTGGATCAATTGGGAAGATTATTTTTAAATCATCAGCGAATTTGCAAACTCGACCGTTAAGGATCTTAGTTTCCAAATTTGCAAATACAATTTAAATAAAATTGGCCCCAAGCTTGATCCCTATGTGGAACTCCCCTCGTTGCCCGTTTTCGATTTTGATATCAAATCGTTTGCCTGAATACTCATTCGTCGATTTTATAGATAGTGTTTAAGTAATCTAAAAATATTCGGATCAATATTGAACAAACTAATCGCATTCCAAATAGCATCAAATGAGATAGAGTCAAAAGCTTTTGAGATATAAATACAATTAATGCATCTAACTTTTTCTCATCTAATGTAAGTTCATGTTTCCACATCGAGCACATATTAGTAGTTGTCGACCTGTCTTTCGTAAAGCCATGTTGGCATATATCAAAATCAGCCGGCAGCATACGTTCTAAATGATCTAGTATCAATCGTTCTATTATCTTCAAAAACGAAGGGATAATAGAGATTAATCTATAATCACTGGCGCACGTTGGCTTACTTACTTTTGGCAACGGCTTAGCTACTATCGTTAGTATATCGATTGGTAATTTCCCATCCTTCAAAATTCTATTTATAAAATTGCAGAGCGCATTCATAAAATTTAAAGGTAATTGAAGTAGGTTATCAATCGATATACCAAGGTGATCTTTTTGTTTTTTTGATTTTATTTTTAACATTAAATCTATCAATGCATCACTGTCAAAAACAAGTCCTAGATCCTGGTTTCCCGAAGGATCAGGTAGATCAATAAAATTGCATTCGTTCTGTGGATTACATAACAATTTGCCAAATAATTCATCCAATTCACAGAGAAATTCATACTCAGTTTTTACCCACAGGTAATAGTAAGCTTTACCTTTTCCTTGTACTGTACTGGGTCGTGCTGTGAGGAGTCTGTATCCGAGTCTAGGGATTGCTAGTTGAGTTTGGCCAAAATAATTCGTCTCTGATCTTTGACGGATTATCAGCAGTGATGAATTAATTTCTTTATCAGATCAATTCTAACCTCATTTTTTAATACTATTGATAAGACTACATTTCATTATATTATCTCGTTTGATTCTTAGCTTACATAACTTCCTATTGAATCTCTTGGGTCTAACATCCGTAAATGTAGACGCCCTAAACATATCAGATAATAACAATGAAACAGAAGAAACGAATTCGTCATTGAATTGCATGATAAAATAACATTCATAATCACATAGATGTGCTTCACTTCTCTAAAAAGATTCCAGTTGATTCTGGAACAGTGCACGTCGCATCTTGCAAAATTCAGGTGTCTGTGCTTTGCTGCTCGAACGGCTCCATTGTGGAATGATTTGTTTATGATCCAATTTCTTTAGAAGTGATTTACTACATCATAACATGTGATGAGTTCACCGCTTCAACTTACGTAAATATTACATGATCGCAAAAGCATTCCGAACCTCTAGATAGTTGGTTCCCTTTATAATCTTATAACGCTTAGAAAAAGATCGCATGGTTGGAGAAAAGAGTGATTGTTCTCTCTGGTCATGCCGCGACTATTAAAGTCTCCCCTGCGCAGAAGCAATCATAATATTACCATGGCATGTCCAAAAATAATAGATTGAAAAGGATTGGTAATTGCTGTATTTGATCATCATGGCATACGATGAGCATGCGGCTGGTCTGTAAGCCGCCAGTTAGGATCCGAGTTATCAGAAATCTGTGCCGCAGTTTAAAGATCAATGATACCCAGTATTATGATTCACGCTGGTAATGCTTGGCTGCACTATCCGCGATTGACTATCGATTTTCTATAAATAAGCACTCCTCACGCGCGCTCTTTTATACAGCATCACATATGGACCCGTCCTGCCTGACCAGAGGATAATGGGGAAATGTCAAATTCATAGTTTTCAATATCTTTGTTCAGCCAGGTTTCAGTTAAAATTATAAAGTCAAAATTGTTACTTATTATAAAATCACGCAGCAAAAAAGTTTTATTCTTAACACTTCTACAATTAGCATAAAATAAAGAACATGTACAACAAAACTCATCTTTACAGTTTCCGATAGTTACTGGTTTAACTTTTTTGGTTTCCTTATAATTCGTTTGTTGGGTATTGTAGCTATAGTGCGTAGCTGTCTGCTGTCCACCACATTCATTAGTGCTACTCCGTTTTTATGATTTTAGAATCTACTGATACTCCGTCATTTGTGATTTTAGAATCAACTGACACATCCTTTATAGTAACTTGTTTTGGATTACTTGATCCATTATCTAAATTCTTCTTCAACTTCTTCGCTGCTGACAATTTCCTTTGGAGAAAGGTCTTGTCTCTGCAGATGAATATATTGTGGAAGTTATTACATTCTTCTTTCTTCTTATTGATATCTTCCACTTGTTTGTTTGTCGGCCTCTTTGATAGTTTTATCACAACCGGCCTTGGTCGTTCAGTTTTTTTCCAACTCGGTAGCATTTCGTTATTTCTGCCTCAGTCGTATCTTTGATTAAATCATTTAACTTCTCAACATCATTCGGGTCAGCATTTTCATTAAGATTAAATAATATTAACTG
This sequence comes from Eudiplozoon nipponicum, assembly GCA_029291075.1. NCBI lineage: Eukaryota > Metazoa > Platyhelminthes > Monogenea > Mazocraeidea > Diplozoidae > Eudiplozoon > Eudiplozoon nipponicum. The sequence continues at coordinate 1,626 of JAQBSW010008254.1, read as the reverse complement.
CTTCTGTTTTCCAATCCTAGCAGAAACTTCATTGGATAATATATTTAATATTTCATCTCCTGAAGTGCAGTTTTTTGTTGATGTATCATCATCTACTGTTATTTCAGCTAGCTCAATCCATGGCACAACATCGAGCTTTAATTTATCCACCTTCTCGTTTAACGCCACGGTCAAATCATCAATTTTTGCGCTTAAGTATTCATTTTTCCTTTCCGCTAAATCTAATTTTTCTGCATGTTTACTGACATTCGACTCCAGCTCAGACATCTTATTTTTAACTGCGATGTTCTCCTCCTTTAGTTCCTTTATGGAATTTTGAAGGGCCGCAATAATTTTCTCAAATTCGGTATTCAACAAAGTCGGAGCCATTATAAACCGCGCGCGCAACGTGTTGATGTATGAATGGAATTAATGAAATTGATTATTAATGAATTAATGAATTAATGAATTAATAAATTAACGAATTAATGAATTAATGAATTAATGAATTAAAAAATTAATGAATTAAATGTTGTACGATTAATGAATTAATGAATTAATGAATTAATGAATTAATGATTTATTGAATTAATGAATTAAGGAATTAATGAATTAATGAATTAATGAATTAATGAATTAATGAATTAATGAATTAATGAATTAATGAATAAATGAATTAATGAATTAATGAATTAATGAATTAATGAATTAATGAATTAATGAATTAATGAATTAATGAATTAATGAATTAATGAATTAATGAATTAATGAATTAATGAATTAATGAATTAATGAATTAATGAATTAATGAATTAATGAATTAATGAATTAATGAATTAATGAATTAATGAATTAATGAATTAAGGAATTAATGTGTTATTAATTCAATGAGTTAAGGAATTAATGAATTAATGAATTAATAATTAATGACGTAATGAATTAATGAATTAATGAAATAATGAATTAATGAATTAATGATTTAATGAGTTAATGAATTAATAATTAATGAATTAATGAACTAATGAATTAATGAATTAATGAATTAATGAATTAATGAATTAATGAATTAATGAATTAATGAATTAATGAATTAATGAATTAATGAATTAATGAATTAATGAATTAATGAATTAATGAATTAATGAATTAATGTATTAATGAATTAATGAATTAATGAATTAATGAATTAATGAATTAATGAATTAATGAATTAATGAATTAATGAATTAATGAATTAATGAATTAATGAATTAATGATTTAATGAATTAATGAATTAATGAATTAATGAATTAATGAATTAATGAATAATTGAATTAATCATCGAATAGTTGAATGAATTAATGAATTAATGAATTAATGAATTAATGAATTAATGAGTTAATGAATTAATGAATTAATGAATTAATGAATTAATGAATTAATGAATTAATGAATTAATGAATTAATGAATTAATGAATTAAAGAATTAATGAATTAATGAATTAATGAATTAATGAATTAATGAATTAATGAATTAATGAATTAATGAATTAATGAATTAATGAATTAATGAATTAATGAATTAATGAATTAATGAATTAATGAATTAATGAATTAATGAATTAATGAATTAATGAATTAATGAATTAATGAATTAATGAATTAAT
>JAQBSW010008253.1:0-35331 GCA_029291075.1 Eudiplozoon nipponicum | reverse complement strand
TGCACATTTATTGTGATGTGATAATTTTTTATATATTGTACAATTTCCAATTTTATTATTTGATGGAATATGTGTGGTTTGAATCCAAATAAAGATATTCTATTCTATTCTAAAAATATGCGCAGTTAGATATGCCAAATCTCGGCCCCATAGAAATACTGAGGGAATTACGGAAACGTTGGTATAAAACCAACATTTCTGACCATGAGGCTAGGGTTGTTTTTATTAACAATCTTCCCCAAACATTAAAACTCTTTGCCAGACAGCTCCCCAACACTCTCTCTATGGATGACTTATCTGAGAGATGTGAGTTAGAATATAGGGTTTTGGAACCCAAAGTGAATCCATCATCCTTTTCTTCACCCCGCAAGATGATAGAATCTCCTCTTTAGAGAGAACAGTGGCGAACATTGCCAAAGTTCTAGAAGGATTGGCCATTACCAAATCGGAGATAAATCAAGTGAATACTCGACCAAAATTCGTTTCCAAGTCAAATTATAATGGTAGGCGGCGATCGAGATCTCCGCAATCATTTAATAAATATGCTCCAAAGAACTGGTGTTGTAACCACCAGAAGTTTTTTATGCTTGCCAAGTTTGTCTTTGTCGTTCCGAAGAATTTCCGAATGAGTGTCAATTTCCACAGCTGACGGAAAGGACAACAGACCGCAGGCACAAGGGTGCATCAGTATCGGGAAACGTCTGGCGCATGAAGTAGAAGACCGTACTTTCTGCACATCAACAGCATCAACGGCGCTACAGGGAAGAAGCCAATTACAATCCGACATCCCTGTCAACTCTTTTCGTCCACGCCGAATTTTTCACATAGAGAACCAAACAGACAATGCCGGCCAAACAGCCCAACGAACTTCTGCACCTTCTTGATTTCAATACTGGCGAAGAGTTCATCGTAGACACAGGTGCGGCAGTCTCAGTTCTCAGAGGTGATTCAACGGCCGAGATGTCGCTAGGCGTTCTTCTCGCAACAGCTACAGGCGAGCCCATACCAACTTATGGCTGCCAATACCGCACACTCAACATGGGTCTACGACGTGAGTTTTCCCACAACTTCATCATTGCCAAGGTCTCACATAATATAATAGGCCTTGATTTCCCTCTAAAATTTCGGCTCATTGTTGATCTTGCCAATCAAAAGATCATCGACCCCTCCACCGGACTTGAACAAAGCTTTTGGACACTTGCCTCCGAGCGTTTGGAATTACAGGTCATTCAGCCAACCCCAGTGCATCATTCAGCAGAGATATCAGCAGCTCTTCGAAAATACAAATCGCTTTTCGATCTTAGCAAGTCAGAGCTACGAGTCTCCAACACGATGCATCATATCGTCACAGAAGGACAACCTATTGCACTCAAGAAGCGACCACTGGCTCCTGCTAAGCTGAAAGCTGCCCAAGAAGAATTCTCAAGGCTTTTGGAAGAGGGAATCATCAGACCATCGAAAAGTTCATGGGCGTCACCACTGCACTTAGTCTCTAAATCAAACGGATTGTACAGAGCCTGCGGAGACTACCGTAAGCTAAATTCAGTGACAAAATCTGATGCATATCCTATTCCAAATATTAACACTTTACTTGAAAAACTCAACGGCAGCAATTTCTTCTCAGTGATTGACCTCAGACAAACGTACCATCACATCCCGGTAGCACCAGAGGATATCGAGAAAACTGCAGTCATCACTCCATTTGGCCTTTTTGAATATCTTTATATGCCTTTTGGACTCAAGTGTGCTACTCAGACATTTCAAAGATTCATAGACAACATACTTCGCGACGACTCTGCTTATTGTATGTCATATCTCGATGACATTATGGTATTCAGTCCAGATCTAGAATCTCATGCGAAGCATCTACGAAATGTCCTCTCACGCTTATCCAACCACGGACTCAAGATCATCTGTGACAAGACGCAGATTGCTACTTCATCCGTCGACTTCTTAGGGCATCGTATCACGGCCCAAGGTATTCAACCGTTGCCGTCAAAGACAAATTCAATCAAGAATATCAAGTCACCAAGGACTTTGAGCGATTTGCAGAAAATCCTGGGAGTACTAAACTATTATCGCAAGTTCCTTCCGGGCCTTTCAAAACAACTTTATCCTTTGTGCAGGCACCTGCGGAACCGAAAAGGACTTAGCAAGAATTCCATCATTGCTTGGTCATCCGAAGACAAGGAATTACTTCGACTTGCCATCAACTCGTTAGCAAATGCCACAATGCTAATGCATCCAGATTTCGAAAATCCATTTCTACTTACGAAATATGCTTCTGAATTCGCTATTGGAGCCACTTTGGAACAAGAGATCGACGGAGTTCGGAAGCCTATCAGTTTCTACTCGCTTACTCTCCAACCAGTAGAAACGAGGTACGACACTTTCGGTCGAGAACTTCTCGCCATCCACGACGCAGTGCGCCATTTTATCAGCATCATTGGCAGTAACAGATTTGTTGTTTTCACAGATCATGCACCACTAGTTAGCACACTACGAAACGCAACTTCATCTATCGCCAAGTACCCTGCCAGAGTGGAAAGACAGCTTTCTCGTCTAAGCGAATGGCAATTTCACGCCTTTCACGTCAAGGGCAAACATAACTTCATTGCAGATGCCCTGTCCAGGCCAGACGTCTCTCTACAACCACCTTCACCGTCACCTTTCACTGTCAACTCCGTGGCACTCAGTGAACCTGCACTAACGCCAACTCTCCTGCGATCTGAACAACGCGCTGACATTCACATTCAAAGATCAATAGCCCGAGACCCAACCAAGTTCATATGCCGTCTGTGGGAAGGCTTACCAATTGTTTACTTCACGGGTACGCAGCCCAACAAGCAAGTTCTGCCGACCAGCCTTCAGAGGAAGGTTTTCGATTCAATTCACTCAATTTCTCACCCAGGAAGCCAAGCGACTGTCCGACTTCTTACAGATCGTTTCTGGGGTCACAGACTTAGACAGAATGTTAAACGATGGGCCTCAGAGTGTGCTATTTGTCAGAAAAACAAGATCACACGACACACTCTTTCTAAGTTGCAACATTTTCGGTCTACTTCTCGCCTAGCCATCGTCCACATCGACATAGTTCATCTGACAAAGGTTCATGGTTTCAGCTACCTTCTAACTATGATCGATAGATTTACACGGTGGCCTGCGGCATTACCTCTTGGCACCATTTCTGCAGAGGAAGTAACATACGGTTTTATCTCTGAATGGATATCGAATTATGGTGTTCACAATGAGGTCATCACGGACAGAGGCACTTGCTTCTCATCTGATCGTTTCAAAACCACCTTGCAGTATATGGGATTCATCTCACGCCAGACGACTGCCTACCATCCCCAAGCTAATGGCATGGTAGAGAGAATGCATAGGGAACTCAAAGCAGCTTTAGCATCCTCGTCCATTAATGGCAACTGGGTCGATGCATTACCTTTAGTTCTGCTTGCCATGCGTTCCCGTACTCGTGAATCCATTAAAACATCTGCGTCACAACTATTGTATGGCATGGATTTACGCCTGCCTAGTCAGCTCCCACGTCTACTACCGGCACAAGATGACCCACAAAACGAAGCTACCCGCCTACGACTTCATTTCGGTAACATGTCCAAACAGCAGCCGAGACACACGCCTCGTCCAGTCTTCGTTCATTCACAGCTCCACAGCTGCAAGAGAGTACTCGTTCGCAACAATAATGCTGTTGCACCACTACAACCCAAGTATCGCGGTCCTTACCCGATTTTACTAAAACAGCCAAAATACTTCATCATTATGCAAGGCGCTACACCGACATCAGTAAGCATAGACAGGTTGAAACCGTTTATCGAACCACCTGATCCTGAGAACGTTCAACCTTCTACACACGTCTCAGGCTCTGTCTGCTCACAATCTCAATAACCTGCTTTGTATAACGCGTAATTAATTTTTTTAAAGACATTAACATTAACTATCAAAATTTTTTTTTAACCTTTCGTTATTTTTCGTATTTGTCTCACGTGGCATAACCAGCTGTTCTTAGCTAACAATTGTGTAGCATTTTTGAACAGTTCTTTGGTATTATACCATCTCTGAGGCAATGTTCGTGTACATATTTTTATGCAGTTACCTTTGATTTTAATGTTTATATTTTTACATTATAATGTATTTCTCACACATGACATCACACTGCCTATTTTGGTGTGACCAGCTACTTAGAGCTAACGCTTTCGTGTAGCAACACTAAGTAGTGATCAGCTACATATCATGATACAGGCCACTTTCAATGCATATCTCAACTTTATCAATTGCACAAAGACCACTCTACAAATGTCATGACCACAACGTCGAGCACTCTAGCTCCTTTGGTCGTATACAAACACATTGACAACGATCCAACCTGCTTAGGTTTTAACTTAAACCTGGCAAATTCAGAGGCGATTTACCTCGAAATCTTCACGCTGCGGCTCCAAAAACTTACACTGCTCTATTTTGCCTCACGTGGTATGACCGACCACTAGAGCTAACAATTTGTGTAGCAATTCCTAGTGGTTACCTGCATCATATCATTGTTGAAGCAACCAACAAGCATATTTAAGCCCAGCACTTATGGTTCATCATATTTTTGCTTAACTTGGTTCGAACTCTGTCATGCATTTCTTATCTAGCCTCGCAGAGAGGAATTTTTTCCTTTTTTTTCAGAGTGGAAAGTGTTGTAACGAAATAAATCAATCGCCGACATATTGCGTAAATTAAATTCAAATTTATTTACGTTGCACCAATGAGAAAAAATGCGAAATTGCCGTTTAACCACGTTTAACCAATAGTGTGCAAGTAGACATATTGCATGCTATTTAAGCACGGTAATTTACCATGCAAGTCAGTTGTGGATTTGCATTCTACCTGCTTCACGCGTGTGCGTTCTGTCGGCTGTCAATACCTACGCTGGTGATTTGATAGTTTCACCAACAACTAACTACATCCGTGACTCATCTTGTTGCGGTATACCGGAGAGACGAGCCAATTAAGTGCAGAACCTGCAGGACGCCATCCACATCGTGATTACAGCTCAACCACGGGAGCGACAACTCAACCAGAGTCCACCCAAGGCTCTAGGACATCTTCAAACTCTGAAGACTTCAAGAGAACGCATTACCAGGCCCTCTTAAGGGCCCCCATATCAGTAACTAATCTCTATTCAGAGCACCTTAACCGAGTTTGTAACGTCGTACGGCATTTACTTGAAGCCGGGGCGTTTACACTGTTCAAACAGGTGTAACGACACAAATTAATGGCCGACATATTGCGTAAATTAAATTAAATTTTATTTACGTTGCACCAATGAGAAAAAAGCGAAACTTGCCGTTTAACCAGTAGTGTGCAAGTAGACATATATTACTATGGCATGCTATTTAAGCACGGCAATTTACCATGGAAGTCAGTTGTCGCATTTGCATTCTGCTTTGCGTTACGCCTGTGCGTTCTGTCGGCTGTTAATACCTACGCTGGTGATTTGATAGTTTCACCAACAATTGGCTACATCCGTGGCTCATCTTGTTGCGGTACAACCAGCGAGACGAGCCAATTAATTGCAGAACCTGAACGACGATATTCACATCGTGATTATAACTCGACAACGGGAGCAACGACAACCAGAGTCCACCCAAGGCTCTAGTACATCTTCACACTCTGCAAATTCAGGAGAACGCACGACCAGGCCCTCTTAAGGGCCTCCTATCAGTAACAAATCTCTATTCAGCGCACCTTAACCGAGTTTGTAACGTCGTACGGCATTTACTTGAAGCCGGGTCGTTTACAATTTTTATTATTTCTTGTTTTTCATACACGCACACTTTCAAAAATATCAACAATTATTTTATTTGTAACTAGTTGCCGGGACAATGTGTGGAATTTTAAAGAAAGTGCCTACATTTTAATATCAAAAATGAAAAAGCGTTTTACTGTTTTAATAAGTATATGCTTCTCAATTTCTTTTGTGCTCTGTTCTTTGTTTAATGTAAGCGTCATATGCCGATTTTTCTAGTTGTATACTTTGGTTTACGCTATTCATTATGGTTCTCTGGAACGCTTATTCAAGCATCACGATTGCTTTGGAAACCCTTGTGGAGTTTCTCTAAGAAATATCACTTTTCATCACCATGTACTTACCATAGACTACTCTGAAAGAAAGTACGCTTGAATGAATTATTTTAGATACCTCTTTCCGATGAACTGGAAAAGTTCAGAATTATATTATCCTATTTGTGTCAAAATGTGTCCCGATATTGCTATAAAATCCTCTTTTGAGTTGAAATATTTTTATATGTCCACAAATGTATCTTTATGCCGATATGACATTCCAAGTTTTCTTCAGTCGTAAGTATTTTTAATATTTTTTTAAGAGCTGAACCTATGTGGAACAATATTCCCCTCTGCCCCATTACTCCAATTGATCCCCACCTTTCTATAAACAACGTATGCGTGCCTCCAGAACTCCATTCGAAAGAAGCAATCGAAAATAATTTTAACAAACTTAAACTTGATCCACGTTTTCCATCATCAATTATAAAAGATATGATATTAATACCGAATGTTTTGATTGCTTCCAGTTGTATAGCCATTGGTAAGTTTTTTTTCCATTGTCTTATATTAATTTTATCCATTTTTTTTATATGTTAAACTTTATATTGTCCTTTGAATTTTTGAATTAAGTTTATTACCAATAGCCGGTAGGCATTCATTTATTACACGTTTTATACCAACTTCATTGCTGTCTTTATTGATGATTAATTCCTAGTCAACGTTTAACTCACTCGTGTAGAGGTTCCAATTCTATAGATAACGAGGACCCCATAGATGCCAAGTCGGTTTCAGTCTTAATACACCTATCTGAGTTTGATAAGCTAGTTTTCTTGTCCACGTCTATTAATTTCATGCCTGCGATATCTTGAGCTAATTTGTTAGTGTGTAGAGGAAGATATTTCCTCCGACAAAATTAAAGTGACATTTATTGATAAATTTAAACCACCGTGGCTGATTGAAACGAATATTATTTAAAAAGAAATTATTCGTTTATTTTCTAGAACATTCTTTGTTTAAATACTTTGCAGTATATATACTTTTGAATTGTGCGTAATTTCAGAGTTCGGGAATCTGTACCTGTGTAGAGGCTTCAAACTTATCAGTAAATGAGAACCCCATAGATACCAAGTCGCTTTCAGTCTTAATATGCCCATTTGAGTCTGATAAGCTAGTATTCTCGTTCACATCTATTAAATTCATGCCTGCTATATCTTGAGCTAATTTGCTTGTGTCCTCAAACTTAAGATTAGCTTCCATGTTGATCAAACTTAAATATATATTTTATAACTTAGCGTTAGGCAACGGACTGTGTACATCTTACGTAGCAATACACCCGATCAAATTGTCTGAAAAGAAATAAGACGCGAAAAGCAGAATTATTAAATTACCTGTTCCAGAACGTCCCCAATATGTACGATTCAAAAGACAAAATGATAGCAGGTGTATATTGTGAAAATCGAGTATCTTTAACCGAAAAGTAGAGAAAAGAAACAAATGCAGCTTGCTAAGGAAAGTCAGGCCAGTCATTTACAGATCACCAAAACTTAAATTACGCACAATTCAAAATTGTATATACTGTCAAGTATTTAAACAAAGAATGTTATAGAAAATAAACGAATAATTTCTTTTTAAATAATATTCTGTTCAATCAGTCGCGGTGGTTTAAATTTATCAATAAATGTCATTTTAAACTTTCCGGAGGAAATATCTTCCTTTACATACACCACCTTCTCAAAAAAGACGGCTAATAATTAACGTAATTATTGTTCTTCTGCTGACTTTGTACTCTTCCTGAACGAGTTGTGCATAAAGGCGCCTCTGACGTCGACATTGTGCCCTGTTAAGTTGTCACTGACACTATTAATTTGCCTGACGTTGACAGAAAGTTGTGATCTTGTAAATCCGTAGAACACAATGTCGATTTGTTCAACAACGCGTCTTGTGAAAGTTGCTGCTTTGAATTATGTGCCTGCGTGATTGGATTGCACACATCAGATTCGTCCATGGAACGATGGTCATTCAACTCATCTGATAATTCAGTCCTATCATCAATCCAGATAAACTGGGGAATGCAACGATCCAAAGTAACACAATCCTCAATGCCATTTACCTCTATGACGACATTTTGTCAGTCATCCTCTTGACCTTATATGGTCCTTTGTAAAATGGTGTCAGGCAGTTCTTCCTATTTTCATTAGTTACATAAACATGCGAAGCCGATCTTAGATCAGAGGACACATAGCACTTGGTTTTTACTTTTCTAGTCTTGGTCGGAGCCAAACGACACATCTTATCTCTAAGTGCTCCTACAAACCAATCTACATAACTAGAAGCCCAATCAAGACTACTTGGAGTTTCTATTAGAAGATCTCCAGGCAACCTTAATGGTTCTCCATAAACCAATTCTGCTATTGAAGTTCCTAATTGTGCCCTATATCTGTTGCGCATGGCAAGTAATACTATAGGAAGATCGTGTATCCAGCTTGTTCCACTAGTACACCTTAACGCAGCTTTCAGTTCACGATGCAGCCTTTCTACCATCCCATTCGCTCGTGGATTGTATGCGCTAGTATGCAATACAGTTGTTCCCATGATATTGAGAGATCTTACGAAAAGCTCTGACATAAATTGACTACCGCGATCACTAGTGATTCTTTCCGTGGTTGATCTCAGGACGTTTTGCATAATAATCGCTTGCCACTCAGGAGCTTGCGAAAATATCCTTTACTAAATTGTTTGGAGAATCATCTGGATTCTTCAATGGACCTTGACGCACCAGCTTGACATCTGCTTCATTCGGTCTATTAAGTGCATCGGCTACCACATTCTCTTTACTGGCAATATGAGACACAATGAAATCAAACTCTGCTAATCGGGTAATTTGAAAATTCACCCTGTGAGACTAATTAAACCTTGCTTTTTTACCAAGTATGCTGATCAACGGCTTGTGATCTGTCAATAATTTGAACTGATGACCGTCTAAATAATGCTCAAAATATAGCACTGCGGTATACACAGCAAAAAACTCTTTACCATAGGTATCATACCGTTTTTCTTGATCATTAAGCTTTCGACTATAAAACCCAATCGGTCTTACTTTATCCTTGTCTCTTTGCTGAAGCACTGCCCCTATTGCAACATCTGAGGTTTCTGAAATTAGCTCGAATAACTTCACCCAATCTACAGGTTCTAGTTTGATTACGTCACTTAGCATTTGAAAGTTTTCTGTCTTCCTGACTCAAATTAATAGGCCAAGACTTCTTGATCGTACTCTTTTCATGTGTGAGATGGCGTGTTATCTATCCTAGAATTCCGACTAGACCTGGAATGAATAGTCGGTAATAGCTGATCATGCCTAAGAACCTTCGCAACTAGCGCACGGTCCGGGACTCAGTTACGTCCTTGATAGCTTAGATTTTATCTTACAAATGTTTCATTCCGTCTTTGGAAAGTACATGTCAAAGATGCTAAACTGCATAGCATCCAATGTTACTCTCATAGGGTTTGACCATTAATCAATATTGTTCCAGCCTGGTCAAAACCGTTTCCAAAATGCATAGGATATTCATCCCGTGATCGACTAAAAATTATTATGTCGTCTATATACACCCCCTCAAATGGACAAAACTGAAGGACTTTTTCAGCCAAACGCTGGAATTTCTGACTAGCATTCTTCAACCCAAAAGGCATTCAAAGAAATTCTTGCGATCCCCTTCTTGGAAATCTGACTGCGGTGAGCGGCATAGAACTTTCCTCCATCGGTATCTGATAGTACGCTTTCTGGAGATCTAAAGTTGAATAAACCTCATATCCCATTATGTCTCGGAGCAGACTACTCTGGTTAAAGAGAGGATAAGAATCACCCTTCGTCACTGAGTTTAATAGACGATAATTCCCACAAACTCGCCATTGCCTTGGTTTAGGTTTGGGAACTACCGCTATTGGAGAAGCAAATTTGGAATTTGACTATCTACAAATTCCCTCTTTGCGCAATTGGTGAAATTCAGACACAGCAACTTGTTGCTTGTGTTGTGCCAATGGTTAGGCCATTAGTAAACAAGGCAATGGAGCCACCAATTCAATTTGGTGTTCTACTTCTGTCTTTAATCCTTTTCTCTAGGCACAGAAAGGTTGAAACACTGCAAGGTGGTTCTCGATGATATCGGCAAAGTCTCGTGCGACCGTGGGATGGTGTAAAATGACTGTTCTAACTGCTGAACTGTTAGACTCGGTGTATTTTAACGTCCCTATGTTTTTTGCGATGGTCCTAGTTTTGGGATCAAGAGTCAGTTTGAAGTGCGTCAAGAAATCCATCCCAAAGATATGGTCCTTGACATCGGATACAAGAAAGTTCCACGTAAAAGAAGATTTCCGCCCTAAGGTTACCGACAATTCTTTCATCTCCCTAACTCCTATCGGACTACCATTTGCGGCTCATAGTTGATAATCAAATGTAGGGCAAACTGCTACCACCAAATCTGACCTAAATATGCTTACTTTAGCATCTGTGTCAATGAGAAACTCCAGTCAAGTTAATTCATCTCTTATAATGATTTTGTTGCTAGATAACACCGCAATGTTTTCAAGATCTCCGCTAAGGAAGAATGTAACCCTCTTGCCATCTGTTTCGGTGTTCTTTTCTATTGTCGCATCTTTTGATTTCGCCTATAGTATGCCTTTTAAAGGCATGTTTGAAAGCCTTTGCAATGGAACCCCCTACGGCCTCTACTAACGGGGGTTTTATCCATTTCCCGGTGATGAATTCCTCTCTACCGGTTTAGTACTTCCTTTCCATTTGGGTACACCTAAATGCAGGTATATGAAATTCTCTCCTTGGCATTTCGCACTTCGTCTATATTCATAATGTGCCTTACACCATCCGCGCGGCCTATCAAAGCGTTGGCGCGAGTGGCTCCCTCGACGTCTAGTACTTCTATCCTGACTCTGAAGTTGCGAAATAGCTCTCACCATATTATCGATTTCTCGATGTATACCTGCAACCTCTCAACATAAGTAACGCACACTTTCTTGTAGCGTCAGGATGGTTTCGGTATCTACCCTGCCTGGTTGCACCATAACAGAATCTGCCGTTACAGCATGCACCTGTGGTTTTTGCTGTTTATACACTCCGTCTGGCCCTTTGCATTTACTTGGCCAATCAAAACTCATTGTTTCAAATACCGCTAATGTGGCTCTAAGCCTGGTTGGTAGCTCAGCCCTAAGAATATAATTCACAACATCTCTAGATATATTCAACCCGGAAGCTTTCATACAAAGGCCTTCATCTTTTATAGGCGTAATAATTCGCATATTTGTGCCCACCTTCCATGCTAATATCTCTGTTGGATATCGGCCATTAGTAACTCAAGTGCATTATACGGTTCTCCTCCAACAGTAATATTTCTAATATTTTCCAAGGTGCTCCTGAAATTCTCCGACATTGACATCCATGCTTTAGCAAATTTCTCTACGGGGTTTAAAATCTGGTAATTTTCAATATCATTTTGGCATCCCTAACCCAACTTGAGTGTTTTTTTGGATTTACGCTTTGGTAGACTGAATATTTTTGGACTGGCGCAATCACCATATTTTGTAGAGGCTCCGAACCTATTAGTGAAAGAGAACCCCATAGATGCCAAGTCGTTTTTCAATCTTAATTTGCCCATTTGAGTCTGATAAGCTAGTATTCTCGTTAAAAGTTCATGCCTGCCATATCTTGAGCTAATTTGCTTGTGTCCTCAAGCTTAAGATTAGCTTCCATAATGATCGAATTTAAATATATATTTGATAACTTAGTGTTAGGCAACGGACTGTGTACTTCTTACGTAGCAATACACCCAATCAAATTGTCTGAAAATAAATAAGACAAGAAAAACAGAATTATTTAATTACCTGTTCCAGTACGTCTCCAATATGTACGACTCAAAAGATGAAATGATATCAGGCGTATATTGTGAAAATCGAGTATCTTTAACGAAAAGTAAAGAAAAGAAACAAATGCAGCTTGCTAAGGAAAGTCAGGCCAGTCAGGTACAGATCACCAAAACTTAAATTACGCACAATTCAAAAGTAAATAAACTGTCAAGTATTTAAATAAAGAATGTTCTAGAAAATAAACGAATAATTTCTTTTTAAATAATATTCTGCTCAATCAGTCGCGGTGGTTTAAATTTATCAATAAATGCCACTTTAATTTTTCCAGAGGAAATTTCTTCCTCTACACCTGACTGACGTGAATTTTTTTTAGCAAGCTGCATTTTTTCTTCTCTATTTTGGTTTACAAATTCTTGATCTTCACAATATACACCTGCTATCATTTTGTGTTTTGAATCGTACATATTAGGGACGTTCTGGAAAAGATTATTTAATAATTCTGCTTTTCGCATCTTATATTTTTCTAGATTATTTGATCGGGTGTATTGTTACGTAAGAATTCCACAGTCCGTTGTCTAATAAAATGTTATCAAATATATACATAAATTTGATCAAAATGGAAGCTAATCTTAAGTTCGAGGACACTAACAAATTAGCTCAAGATATAGCAGGCATGAACTTAATAGATGTGAACGAGAATAATAGCTTATCAAACTCAAATAGGTGTATTAAGACTGAAACTGACTTGGCATCTATGGGGTTTGCATTAACTAATATGGTTGGAGCCTCTACAATTGTCCTCGAACTTAAGATTTGCTTCCATGTTGATCGAACTTAAATAAATATTTGATAACTTTTACTAGGCAACGGACTATATACTTCTTACGTAACAATAAATCCGAATCAATAATCTGGAAAGAGATAATACGCAAAAAACAGAATTATTGAATAACCTGCTCCAGAACGCTTCCAATATGCACGCTTCCAAAAGACAAATGTTATATGAGGTTTATATTGTGATTATTGAGATTTGTAAACACAAATATGTAGAAAACAACAAATGCAGCTTGCTAAAGAAAGTCACGTTAGAACAGTTACAGAATACAGAACTCAAATTACGCACAATTAAATGAATAATTTCTTTTTTAATAATATTCGTTTTAATCAGCCACGGTTGTTCCAATTTATTAATAAATGTTACTTTAATTTTTTTGGAGGAAATATCTTCTTCTACACTCATATGTAATCCTGCTTTTGATTTATTGTCAGGCGAGATGAATTTTGTTGTCAAATATAAGCCAATTATTGTTTTTATTATTAATATTTTAAGTAGTAAATGTAGTATTAGTAGAAGTGGTAGTAGTATTAATAGTATGGAGGTTTTTTGGTCTTTACCATAGAAGTGCTTTGGGACGCCAGACTCAGGTATTCAGTATCGGTGGAATGATTACCAAATTTAGAAAAAAAAATTACTTGGTACTTTCTATTAGGCTAAATTTCCTGAACCCTTTGGTTGACTACTCTGTATCTTCACGCGTAATTCTGTTGTCCATTATATTAAAGTAAAATTTATTACAAACTGTTTAATACAACTAAGTGCGTTTGCTTACCGTCTCACTGATTGCCACTGCAAAACTTTCTGGAAGTAAAAACCTTCAAAGCAGAGTATCCAATAAATTTTCATAAACCAAATTTAAGATCCTTCCTGTGATATCAATAAGAATAATAATTTATGATGAATTCAATAACTTATTGCCAAAATATTGTGTAGATAACTGCTAGAAAATAAATCACACAAATTTTTACCAGAACAAAAAACAATCACGTACCACGCTGAGCCAATTCTCAAGACGACTGAATAATAATGTCCACAAAGACAAACTATAATATTTGACAATTTACACAAAGAAAATTCCAACAGAATCACAATATTTAAAAAAAATACATAACCTTGTTTATAAAATCAGAGATTACCTCAATTGTTCAAAAATTAAAAAAATATTAATTTTATCTTGGGATTCATTTGGCCTCCACAGTAGAAGTAGTAGTAGTATTAGTTGGAGTTGTAGTAATAGTAATAGAAGTAGTAGTATTAGTAATAGTAGTAGTAGTAGTATTTTAGAGTTGTAATAGCTCGAGTTCTATATATACTATTTAGAGCTTCATAAATGCCAGACCCGTACTTGTTTGAGTGCAAGAAGCATTCTTTAGGTCTATATTTCTAGTAATGGTCCATCACGGTTGACGTGCGCTGCATTACTCAATAATGTTTATACCTTAGAAATGTTCCACTGGACATAAGATTAAAGTGCTCGTTAGCTTCCAATAGACCTTCCCGTAGACGGATTTCTGGCCCGCTATCCAGATTATTTATGCCTCAACATTGATGTTCTCCTGGCGCGCTTGCCAAATTTTGTAGAAGATCGTGTTCTATACCCACCTTTAAGAAACTCAGAAACGGTAGATTTGTATCCTCTTTTAGTATAAGAAACACTCATTATATCTATTTAACTGGTAATAAAACTTCAAAGGTGACGTTTCAGACTGGTCAACTGGATCCCTACTACTAACTTTTTCACGTGGACCAGCCTTGCCCTATTTGAGCTTTGAGTCTACGTCAATACGAGAAAACATTTCCACCACAGATTTTCTTAATAGCATATTGAAAAGTAGATGCGATGGAATCGTATGCAGATGCGCAATCGACGTAGAATGCGATTAAATACCAGCAAAGCCAAAACCAATTGAAAAATTTGTCTTCTATGGCTTTCTAAATTGCGCAATAAATAAAAAGACATCATTTCCGATAGATTAAGTTTATTAGAAATAACTTGTATTATCAATTAAGCATGATGTTATTTAGGAGCCTAGGAGACAACCTTGCTCTTAGGAACAATAACAGCCCATCAGACCAAAAATACTAAATCTAGAATATAAATTGAATGTACAATATAAATACTCAAAAGCATTTAAACAAAGAACATTTTAGAAATAATTAGAAGTTTTAAAATAAATTTCGTACTGCATTTATATAAGGACCAGCGAAAAAGTCAAGCGGAATAATACGTTGGTAATTAATAATTATATAAAGTGTTACCGAACACCACATACTCAATCTACACCATCTATCAAATGTAAATGAAATACAGTTTAGATAAAAATCACCTACGATTATTAGTCCACATATATTTGCACAAAATAATATGAAGAATTGAGTAAAATCGCGATTTATAAATTAGTTATTCTCATAAATTGAAATATCTTCTTCACAAAGCATAAGAGTGCATTCAAGGTGGGGTTAAACTGAGTAAATTTGTACTGGTCAGATTTTTTAAACTATAGTATGATACAACATGTAAAATATCAGTTTATTTATTTATCGAATTTTCAAATACAGAATAGTTTTATTCACAAACGTTGAGAAAAATGTTGATTGTTGCGAGATCATAACCGTTTTGTCAATGTGGCCAAAACTAATGAACATCTGAATGGGAATACAATTGAACAATCAATCTGAAAAGGAAGGCCACTGGTTTACAATTGTGTTTACATTCTAAATAGTATATAGAAGAATAGAATTTCTAATTTGGCTTCGAATTGGACATGGTCAATTTATCATAATATTTCGGAAGACTGCACAGTAAAATATAAAATATTAGTCCTGAACTGCACGTGCACTACGGTGTGATTTATTGAGTTATTTCCATATTTTATAACGAAATTACAAGTAACGTCTATCATAGACAATTATTCGACAAATTATACGAATTTTCATTTTCAGAATTTAAGAAATATTTTTAATCACACACATTTCAAATTTCAGCTAATATCTATTTGAAAGTAAATCTTCGTGATTGGCACACTTCTTAAACATATTGGCAGTGGATTTTAAGATATACATATATTAGAAAAGTGCACCATTGGCGGAGTGATCACACATAATCCTGACATTGTCTCCGCCTCATGGTTCTTGGTTATTGAACTCATATAACCACCTGATCGCTGATCATTATTAAATAAAATAAACTGTTAATTTTTTGAGAGGCAATCACTATCTATTAATCACTAGACGTTCTTATATAAAATTTTATTTCAGTAAATATGATTTAATTAAATAGAAAGAAATCCTCAAACCTATATGATGCCAGTGTCAAATTATCGGCCGGGTATAGAATAGTATGAATAATCTATTGGGGATGACATTTTCAACTCATTCGTTAAAACTCATAGACAAACTACTATTATTATTATTTTTATCGCGTCCTTTATATCTCTATGTTTGAAACAAGCATTCATGATGCACAAAAGTTAAATCTTCAATAGATTAATTTACTATGGCCGTGGAATATGTATTCTCAGAATGTCGCCACGCAATCTTTGATTTATCTAGACTGAGAACTGATCCTTTCTAGTCCAATGGAATCTCCTTTCCATCAAAACGAATTATCATGAAAGGACTTCTCTTTCTCAACTCCCTCTCCGCCTATAATTATATACTTTGCTAGTCACAATTACAATCAACTTTACATATCCTACTTTTGATTTTTACTTCATCATTTCAACTGTTGGGCTTCTTGGCATATGTTGCCAAATAAATTTATTATTATGTGTGTATTGTGTGTGTGTGTGTGTGTATTATTATAAAAATGGATACAATAAAATACCTTATACCTTGGTTTTGTCAGTACGAATACATGACAACTGTCAAACTCAAAAAACAAAACTTGTTATGCGTTGACTAGGTAATTGATAAGATGACGGAACTGGCAAGTAAAGAAGGTAGGAATATGGCGCATTTAAAAATAAAGATGACAGCCGAACTCATATAACAAAAATCACGCACTGAATTAAACAGCAGACAAGTGAATTTGAGCAAACGAACGAGAACAGGTTGAAATGAAATAAAACAAAGCCTGCTCCAAAAATTATTCAAAGTTTTTTTACACAAACGTTTTATTTTAATTAACAAGCGGTAGATCAAATGTTTAAATACTTTTAAATTTATTTTTGAGTTAGAAAATACCATCTCTACATAATTATTCTGTTATTCATATTTATTACTCTGTGATGAAAAATTGTTCAGAAGTTACAGAGTAAAGAATTCATTTTTGTTTATCTTGGTGTCATAAGGACATTTACACATTAACTGTTTTATTTGTCAAAATTATCGAGTATAAAGTATAAATATATTGCAGAAAATTGGCTTTAGCTTGAAGTGCATATCTTGTAGTGACAGTTTTGCTGTTACTAACACTCCGATTTAATGTTTGATTCCTGACAAAAAAGTTTTTGATGCTACATATAGGATGGCATTCCAAATCTATTCTACCTTTCAACAACCTCCAGCAAGTTTTGAACATCATATTTTCTAATGGCATACACAATTAACTAGCTAATGAGGATCATACAGCAAAGCACATATAAGGCATAGAAAATTGGATTTGCGATTCTCACCCCTAGTAGTCTTGTATGCATTAAAATTAACTAAATATTTTGGCTGTAAATGTAGGCGAGACTACCAGGTGTGAGATACGCACATTGAATTAACATTATATATATATATATATATATATATATATATATATATATACAATACGGTTTAATACTCAATAGTCAGTTTTTTGTTATACTCTGGAAGGTCGAAACGCATTAGTACGTGTAACTGACGGTAGTTTTGTAATGTTGTGGGACCGGTTAGCTACAATGTGATTGGTGTTTATATTAAGCTTTCATTTAATTGTTTTCTATAAAACACTCGTCTTAAAATAGAGAAGCACTTCTACTTTCCATAAAAATAGTTTATAAAAATATAAAGTGAAAATTTCTCCACTGCTACAATGTAACATGTACAATAATATTGTATTTAACCAGTCGTCGAACAACATAACAAAACTACAGCCAGCCGCAACGCACTGACGCGTTTTGAACTTCTATGATCATCATCAGAGTACGACGGCAAACTGACTATCAAGGATCACACCGCATTGAATATATATGGAAATCAAAGTTAGATATGCGTCTTTCGCCTCGAGTAATCTCGCATACATTGTACTTAACTGCAAATGTCGGATGCACCATTTCTAAGTTGTCACGAACATTAACTGTTTTCAGCTTTCGCCACACACACACAAACACACACACGCACACATATATATATAAATATATGTATATATATACAAAGGCAATACTATTAAACAATAATTGGTTGCGCGGGTGGTGGTAACAATTCTTTAAATCAAGTTTGCGAGTTTGAAGTAAACACCAATCCCATTTTAATTAACTAGTCGTCGAACAACATAACAAAACTACCGCCAGCCGCAACGCACTGACGCGTTTCGACCTTCCATGATCATCATCATTTAGCAAATTTTGTGGTAATATTAACATTATTCAATAAAATTTATAATATACAAATATTTGTTGTTGTGTAAAACTAATTTTTTTGAGATAAAGCAAAAATTATTTTATACAAAGTGACAAATTAGTTTAAATAGAACAAGAAAGATACACCAAATTTAGCATGAACAACATGTTTAATCTCATGTACACATATGTTTTGTGCTCCCTTGCAACTCACTAGTTAGAGCCGATACATCACAGTGTACCCATGAAAATATATTACAGTTAAATACTGTTTTTTGCGAAGAACTAATATATATGCAAGTATGTATTAGGTTTTGCGAACCTAGTAACAAATTAGTTCAGTTGTGACCAGAAGGATAAACCAAGGCAGCATGAACGGAAAGTATAATCTCATGCACATTCGTTTCGTGCTTACTGGCGACTCATCAGTAGGAGCCGGTATTACGCCTTTTAACCACTATAAATTTGGTAGAAGAATGTGGAATAATAGGACGGTACAATCTCCTAGACGAATGTGTAAACCTGTAATATTGAAGCTAACACAATCTAAAGTCAACGACAATGCGACTTCAATGCTAACTCACAGTATATAATATATATACCGAGTCTGTAAAGGATACTAACACTATGGCTATTGTGTTAGTAACTGATACCTTTTGAAATCGATGAGTACCGAATACTAACACTTTGGTTTCCGAGTCGGTACATGATACCAACCTGATGGATATAAATTTATGCTAAAGTTCACTCAAATTGAAAATTACAACAATTTCCGAACACCTGTTACTCCAGTTAAACCATACACTATGGCCTTCATCGATATCAGTTATCACATTTCGCGGTAAGCATGACATCATTCAATTCAATATATTACAGTTAAATACTGTTTGTTGCGAAGAACTAATATATATGCAAGTATATATTAGGTTTTACGAACCTAGTAACAAATTAGTTCAGTTGTGACCAGAAGGATAAACCAAAGGCAGCATGAACGGAAAGTATAATCTCATGCACATTCGTTTAGTGCTTACTGGCGACTCATCAGTAGGAGCCGGTATTACGCCCTTTAACCACTATATATTTGGTAGAAGAATGTGTAATAATAGAACGGTACAATCTCCTAGACGAATGTGTAAACCTGTAATAGTGAAGCTAACATAATCTGAAGTCAACGACAATACGACTTCAATGCTAACTCACACTATATAATATATATACCAAGTCTGTAAAGGATACTAACACTATGGCTATTGTGTTAGTAACTGGTACCACGAAACGAATATGCATGAGATTATACTTTCCGTTCATGCTGCCTTTGGTTTATCCTTCTGGTCACAGCTGAACTAATTTGTTACTAGGTTCGCAAAACCTAATACATACTTGCATATATATTAGTTCATCGCAACAAAACAGTATTTAACTGTAATATATTGAATTGAATGATGTCATACTTACCGCGAAATGTGATAACTGATATCGATGAAGGCCAGAGTGTATGGTTTAAGTGGAGTAACAGGTGTTTGGAAATTGTTGTAATTCTCAATTTGGGTGAACTTTAGCATAAATTTATATCCATCTGGTTGGTATCATGTGCCGACTCGGAAACCATAGTGTTAGTATCCGGTACTCATCGATTTCAAAAAAGGTATCAGTTACTAACACAATAGCCATAGTGTTAGTATCCTTTACAGACTCGTTATATATTTTATATACTGTGAGTTAGCATTGAAGTCGTATTGTCGTTGACTTCAGATTATGTTAGCTTCACTATTACAGGTTTACACATTCGTCTAGGAGATTGTACCGTCCTATTGTTCCACATTCTTCTACCAAATATATAGTGGTTAAAGGGCGTAATACCGGCTCCTACTGATGAGTCGCCAGTAAGCACGAAACGAATGTGAATGAGATTATACTTTCCGTTCATGCTGCCTTTCCTTTATCCTTCTGGTCACAACTGAACTAATTTGTTACTAGGTTCGCAAAACCTAATACATACTTACCCATGAAAATGTTTTCTCAAAAAAATTATAACAATTAGATGAAAACATTTTCTAAAAAATTGTGTATTCATGCAGGGTACGGATTCGTACCTTTCTTCCGAAGGCTTCATCATCGTTCATACAAACCACGGGAAATGATGTACGATCTAATCTTCGTTAACTAATAATGTAAAAAGCCCAATAAGATGCATGTGATCAACATTTGATCGACAGTAGCATAAGCAGTTGGAAATATTTCCTCTACAGGCTTTATTTCAACTTTAAATTTAAGGTAAATTAACACACGGTTTTTTTGCTATAACACATTCAAAGAGGGTTTTATTACATAATTATGTTTATGCTATTCTTTAAATTTTGCCATTAACATCCATTATTGATGTAAATATTGTGCAAACCTTTCAGCTCATTTTTTTGGAAATCGTGTAAACACGACCTTTTTTCTGTTCCATGGTGTTAAATCTGTTCAAATGTAAGGAGTGCGCGGTGCGTACTTTGTGGCTGACAGATCTATCAGTGCTTGGCATAAGTTGCACCTATAACTTCAGCAGATCGACAATCTCTGGTCTTGATCGATATCCGTTATCAAATTTTGCGTTAATCATGACTTCAAATTTATAGTAGTTAGATATTGTTTGTTGCACAGAATTTATATATATATATATACATGCGGGTTTGTATTAGGTGCTAAGCACCTAGTAACAAATTATGTCAATTGTGACGAGAAGGATAAACCAAATTCAGTATTAATGGAAGGTATAATCTCATGTGCGCACTCGTTTCGTACTTACTGGAGACTCATCAGTAGGAGCTGGTATTACGCCTTTCACTCATTACATATTTGGTCGAGGAATTTCGGACAATTGGACGGTAGAATCTCCTACAAAAATGTATGCACCAGCAGTAGTAGAGCAAACTTCATAAAAAGTATCGACAATGAAACTTCAAAGCCAACACGTTATATTTAATATATACAGAGCCTGTAAAGGGTACCAACACTAGGTTTGTTGAGTCGGTACATGGTACCAACACTATGAATTTCATGATACGATAAATTTCACCTATATGAGAATTACAAATACTGCTGAAGATATGTTACTCCAGCAAATCCAATCACTCTGGCCTTGATCGATATCAGTTATCGTTTTTCTCGGTAATTATGACATCATTCAATTTAGTATATAACAGTTAGATACTGCTTGTTGCAGAGAAATAATATATAAACAACTACGTATTAGGCACGATGTACCTATAACAAATTAAAGCAAATAGGAGACACATTGGTTTTTTGCCTACTGGGGTAGCAATTACTATGCCATATATAATCAGAAAATGTTGGACATATCGACAGTACCATGCTAGTCTTCTATTTCTGGTGTCATAACGGACAGTTTTTAATGTAACACCTGAGACTGGGATATGTTACTAATTAAATGCATTTCTCAATAATGTATTCGTTATTCAGTGCGCTGATCTGCAGGCGCTTTATTGAAACTTGTGCGCGTAGATCGGTGAAGGGATAGTAAAAAAACAATAAACAAGCCGAGAAATATATGAGGTTTGCTTAATCAGTCTCAAAAAATGAGTTCCAAAGACGTCCCTATTTGTGCACCTTCGACAGCCAAACTTTACGGTATAGATTTGGAAATACTCCGTGTTAAGCGGAACACAATTTCAGTTTCACCCTGAACAGGGCACTTGTCATACTGCGGTACACTCTCAATATATTTATTTCGAAGAATAAACTGAAAGTTAAAATTCTTTGTTTTAAAATTAGCAAATTTTTAAAGATAAGTATTGACAAGTGGATAAGAAAAGGGGTACGATTCTGTTGCCAAATACGCCCAATTAAAATTTGGCATATTTAGTTCGCTCTTTC
This sequence comes from Eudiplozoon nipponicum, assembly GCA_029291075.1. Lineage (NCBI taxonomy): Eukaryota > Metazoa > Platyhelminthes > Monogenea > Mazocraeidea > Diplozoidae > Eudiplozoon > Eudiplozoon nipponicum. The sequence continues at coordinate 13,149 of JAQBSW010008253.1, read as the reverse complement.
TATGAATTATTGTGCTAGGATTAAACTCGTGCTAAGAGGCTTATTGCCCCTGACAATATCGTCAACAGGGCAATAAATTCATATATAAATATTAAAAGCTGACAAATAACAGAAATAACCTTACATAAGCGGCCAAATCTTCTCCACGTTGAGTAACTCAATCAGTTTACAGAAGTAATCATCAAGGAATATGCAGCAACCAAGAATAATAATTATTCAATAATATTCAAATTTCAACAAGTGAACAAGCATAGTTTTTTAAAGTAAAACAGAAAATAAACAATTTAACCTGAATGAAGAAATATAAATTAAAAATATTAAAGGAACCACAAAACGTTTTTCGTGACTTCAAACATTATGCGTAGGTGAATATTCGAAAAGACAGCTTCTAAAACTGACTATCATCCCTATTAGAGTGCGAGGAGTGATTAAGCTATTATAATAACTATGGTTTCAATAAATTCACCGGAACTCTCCTGACCGTTTCTTACTGGATGTCGTAGCTGCACGTTTGTGCGAAATCACGAGAACATGACTGACATAAAAAAGTAATGGTGCTTGAATATCTCGAAATTAAACTGGCGTTCAACTTAGCAGATCGTACTATAGCCTGCGTTCTAATTATACATTAACCAGGTGGACTGTTTGATGTCGCAGACAATCGGGAAATATCGCACATCAGAGAAGAGAATTTCTTGCTCCAGGTGTAGTGCTTGACTGAGAAACTAGGAGTATAGTGGTACTACGAACATTTCCATCGACGGAGAAGTCAGTATTGAGACAGCAATTGATGAACACAGATGGCATTCTAAGTTTAAATGGCTGATTTTTTCTAGCTCACTTCTCATGAAAGGTACACGAGACAATAGCAGTTGTCTCAGGTATTGCTCCGGGGTTTGAGGAACGTGGATTGTCATTAAAGTTCTGTGATAACAAGTAGATTGAGAAAATACATTTTCTTAAATGAAAGTACTTTAGTATACTTTTTCTTCTCTAAAAGAAGCTAGCGAGACTGGAGAGATGATATTAAAAAATAACCTCGTTTATATCTGTAACATATCTCCTAACCTTGGAAAAAATTGGAATCATAACCGTGAACAGTCTCATGAATCGATCAGATACGACTACTGAATGAAACAAATTTTGTGGCATGTCCTCCAGCCTTCGTGGAGTCAGAACATGACGTATTATAATAACAATTGATTGCGCAGGTGGTGATAACAATTCTTAATATCAAGTTTTCGAGCTTGAAGAAAACACCACTCCCATTGTATTTAACCAATCGTCGAACAACATAACAAAACTACCGCCAGCCGCAAAGCACTGACGCGTTTCGACCTTCCATGATCATCATCAGAGTACGACGGCAAACTGACTATCGAGGATCAAACCGCATTGAATATATATATATGGAAATCAAATTTAGATATGCGGCTCTCACCTCTAGCAGTCTTGCATACATTGAACTTGCCTGGAAATGTCGGCTGCACAAATTCTATGCAGTCACGAACATTAACTGTTTGCAGCTTTCGCCACATATACATATATGGGCAATACAATTTAAACAATAATTGATTGCGCGGGTGGTGGTAACAATTATTTAAATCAGGTTTGCGAGCTTGAAGTAAACACCAATCCCATTGTATTTAACCAGTCGTCGAACAACATAACAAAACTACCGCCAGCTGCAACGCACTGACGCGTTTCGACCTTCCACGATCATCATCAGATATATATATATATATATATATATATGGACGAAACTGATTCACTTGATGAAGTGTTCTCAATTCGCATTGTTTTTACCACATAAACGCAAGCGATTTGTTGCTTTTGTGTCTGCCATGTTACACAATTTCATCGAAACCGTTTTTTATGATGAAACAATCACGATGACTCTCGACAGAAGAATATGTAAGCAAAAGAACTCAAATAGACAAAATAATGAAATGTAAACTGATTAGAAGTACTAAAAAAACCCGGGATTAGATACGAAATTTAATTTCAAAAATACGTTGAAGACCCAAAGTGATTATATCGATGAAACTTTAAAATAACTTGAAGCTCAACTTCAAACTCCTTAACGATTATTGCAAGTATAAAGAGAATGTAAAAAAAAAAAACGGTATTATCGACAGATAAAATTAATTGTGAATTTATATGTGATTTGGAGGAATTCTGTGGCAATTTAATGTGTAATGTTCAGAAAATAAACACTGGGACTGTGTTACCTAATCACGTATATACTCAAGGTTATAATTCTATTTATTTGAATGTGACGGGTTATTAAAACTAATGGTAGCAATTGGATCTAATAACAAAAGAGACCGTCTAGGAATATCGATTGATAGCTTACTTCATCTGTCCATAACATTTTTGATTGCACTCTGTTATATTTTTAACAAGATGCAGAATAATGGAATTATACCAGACTGTATAATAACGATTCGCAGGCAAAATAACACCAATGACTATAGATAAATCTCATCAATCTCTTCATTCTTTAAGATAATATAATAAGTAAAAGTATAGCATTTAGACTTTAATATACAACTCGACTTTGTTTAAAAGTCAGCGTAGAATTAATAAATGACATTCGACCATCTCTAATATTTTATCCATGAGAAATTATATCAATGCTCAGGATAACAAAATTATTGTTACAATAAATGTGGACATTGATATCAAAAAGCGTTTGACTCTGTGTATCTTGTCGCTGTTATGAAGGCGATTATTTCCTTAGAGGTTAATTCGGTTCTCTTTTGTCTACGGAACTATTATTTATGTAACCAGTCGTCGAACAACATAGCAAAACTACCGCCAGTCACATGCACTGACGCGTTTCGACCTTCCATGATCATCATCGGAGTACGACAGAAAACTGGAAGGTTGAAACGCGTCAGTACGTGTGACTGACAGTAGTTTTGCTATGTTGTTCGACGACTGGTTAAATACAATAGGATTGGTGTTTAATTCAAGCTCGCAAACTTGATTTAAACAAATGCTCATAAATACTTCTAATCACGTTTTCGATCTTTATATAGACACCTGACCCAATATGTGCATAATTTTTTCAGTATAAACTGGACACGTCTACTTCGTAATCTGGTGCTCTAACCACTGAGCCACCATGCCACACTCTACATACAATTTGCAGTTATATAATATCTAATGATTCTTGGTTAGCCTTTTCTTTAGGTGGAGTCCATATGGTATCATTTGGACCTAGAGTTCCAACTAACTATCCTCAATCTGTCATTACATAACAGACAACACACTACATGGGGAAGTGGTATTGAATTTAATAGTTATAAAATTAAATGAATATTGGTTATTTAAACCAAGTTCACGACCTCGATTTAAAAACCAATCCTATTATATACGTACATATTTCAGTGTAAACTAGGCATTGTATAGTGTAGCAAACGCAATGCACTTAAATACATCAGTCATGATCTGAGCAAAGCGGTACCCATCCCTAGATCATCGGTTTCGCTGACTAGTTGATCATGCAATTGTCATTGACTATCTGAACAACTAAAGTAAGGTACAGTTTGAAATAATACAACGGTCTTAGAAATCTTACGATTCATCGTCTTCGGAATGTCTTACTATGATTTCCAAAGGGGCTAACTCACAATCTGCTGCTATAACACATATTGTAGAGTACCAGCATAGATTTAATAGCTTTTATAATTTTGAAACCAGTTTTGAATTGAGTTGATTTCTACTTTTCCCTGTTCATAAATGAGTGTCTATGAAAGGACAAGTTTAATCTGTTAATTTTCGAAATGAGTTTCACGAAAACATGCATTATGTTATGTGAAGTAATTTATTCAACTTCTTGATTAAGAGAGTGTTATATTCGATGATTTTATATCATTTTTGTTTAAAATAGTGCATGTCTTAAATAAACTATTAAATAAATATGTTTTGAATTTCATTCAAGTTAAATTGTAAAACGTTTTGGAAATTTTAAAAATAGTTGGACGTTCTTTTAATAGTCTAACATTTGATTGTAATAACAATTTTTAACAAATTTCAGCGATGAGTGCATTGTTTGTAATAGGCGTACGATTTGCACCAGATTTGCTGGTAATCATCAGTTCTGTGCTCTCGATCCTCTTCTGCTTCTGTAAGTAAACACACATGAATATGTTTTTTTAACATGCAATTATTGATTTTGCTCCATTCACAACGGCAGTCTTGCTATATGACACGTATGTTCGTAAAAGTTTTGGCAAATAAATTAATTATATTCGACCATTTCTTCAAATTATCGATGATTATTTTAGCAAAGCATCATTAGTTTCTCTATTTTTAATTAACTGAAACAAAAACAAAAACAAAGCTTCATTGGTGAAAGAATAGAATAACTGTATTGGTGATAAATTGTAATATAGTTATGTTGGTGTTTAAGTTTGTCATTCGACAACTATAATGTTGGTATCAGGTTTTGACAAAACGGTCATAGTGTTGATATTCTTTACAGGCTCGGTATTTTATATTCTATATAGTTAGTTGGCTTTGAAGTTGCATTGTCGAAGATTTTATACGAAGTTAGCTTCACTATTGCAGGTTAACACATTCGTCTAGGAGATTTTACCGTCCAATTTTGCCCCATTCCTTACCCAAATATATAGGTGGTATAGGGCGTAGTACCGGCTCCCACTGATGAGTCGCCTGTAAGCAAAAAATGAATGTGCACGAGATTATACTTTCCGTTCACGCTGCCTTTGGCTTATCCTTCTGGTCATAATTGAACCAATTTGTTACTGGGTGCGCAAACCTGATACATAATTGTCTTCATTTTTCACCTTCATTTACTATGGATTTATACAAAAGAATGAACACGGAATTTACAGGTACATGTTAAAATTCTTTAGTCGTCGTTTCGAATTGACCTCTGTTAGTCTAGTATTTTCTTTCGTTTGTAATATCCTAAGAAGGACACAACACAATGATACATGCAAACGACGGTAGTTCTTAGTCTGTTGACTTGATTTAAATCAATTTTATCACCACCCATGTTGCCGGAATTCGCTAAACTTTCAATTTTATGATTGCGCAGAAATAAAAGAAAAACACATGAATGTGACTAAATCAAATTGTATAATTTAAATTAAAACTAAATTCTGTATGAAAGAATGAATTTACTAAAAAGCAGGTGTGTTAAAACACAGTTAAAAACCATTTTCTCTTCACCAGAACTCAACCCAAAAGCAACATCTGAAAGTTTATGAAGTCTATCTATTAGAAAGCAAGGGAGATAAATTTGGATCAAACACAAACGTGATACACTAAGAAAGACGAAGCGGATTCTGTACGTGCTCAGAAATTCATAACACACACACACACACACACACAAACAAACAGATTACCAGTTTAGACTAACACGCGAAGTTATCCAGTAGTTTTCTTTTTTAAACAAAATATTTCGGCTGCCTTTATTGACAGCCTTCTTCAGTTGGTCCATTCTCACAAGGATAAAAAACAAAAACCATTGAAGCAATCGTGGTATTTCCTCTGACTATCTAGTAGTAACAATTCATTCATTCAATACATGTGGCTTAAGCTGCATCGGAAGTAGGCAATGTTTCCTCTACAGGCTTTTTTGCCCTTTCAACTATATGTTGAAAGTAAATATACACCCGTTCTTATCTGTTGTAAAACTTTCAAAGGTGGTTCTATCAAATCTTTAGCTTTGTGCTATTTCATAATATTTTCCAGATATATCCATTATTGATGTGAATATTGTAAGAATCGTCCAACTCATATAAAGGATTTTACTCCCATCCGCGCTATCATTGACTGTTTAATTGAATTACCTATATGAATCTCACTAAAACTGCCAATTAGTTAATGCTCGTGACAGTATAGAAACTGCTGCTCAACGTTTGTTTCCTCGCTACCGTAATCCGCCAGTCAGATTTGGCCTCGAACTTATGGTTATTCGATTGTATTTGTTTTTCATTCTCATTTTCCATCCAGGTAAACTGTAGAATGCTGCAATCCATTACTACACAATACTCTGTATTGATTATTTTTATAGCCACTATGAATAATGACCGTTGACTATTAACTTCGAGCATTATTATAATATCTATGTGAACATGCATAAACCTAGCATTTTTGTCACCTTAATTATACACTTACCAACGCCCATGTGTTCTTAGACATATTTGGTCATGCATGTCACTTCGAAATACGCCTGATAGTAGCTTAATGAAAGGTTGTCCATAATCTTGTAGCTGTTGATTTAATTACACCCTTAATTCCAACGGTACCCACCGTCCAGTCTGATTCCTCAAGATTTCCCAAAGTAACTACTTATCACACAGGGGTCTGTGAGCGTACGTAGGTGGTTCAGCTGATTTCACCACTAAACGATCCACCAATTGCGCTTCCCTTAACTGGTGTGATAATTTCAATAGCGAATTGTCCATGCAATTTTGAGGTTTTTGACCACCAATCCATTCCGTTACAGCTTGGCCAGACCAGATTCCAAATGCCCGTAGTTTCAGCGAGATCGACTACAGATAAATATACCGTCGATATACACACATGCAAAGGTAGAATTGTCTGACTTGCATTCTTTAGCCCGACAGGCATACACTGAAATTCATTAGAACCCGTTCCTGGGAAACAAAATACTGTGAATTTTAGAGAATATTCTTCTATCAGTATTTGATAATACACCTCCTGATAATCTAACGTCGTGTAAACCTCATATCGTATAATATTCAGGATCAGACTGCTCTGATTCGGAAGTGTATGTGCCCCAGTTTTCATTGAGTTCAATAACCGATATTTTCCACAAACTCTTTCTTGTCCCGGTTTGAGTTTGCGAACTATCACTTTTGGTGACGCAATATTAGAATTTGTCCCCCTATAAAACTCTTTTTCACGCAATCGATGAAATTCATCAACAGAAACCTCGTGTTTTTGTTGCGTCAACGGCTAATCCTTGAGTGAACTGGGTAAGGGTCTCAGCTACTAAATTTGGTGTATTCGGCCTGTTCTCACGTCATTGCACTTCGCACTAAACTGTTTAAATGCCGCAATTCGTTGCTCAGTGATTTCAGCTAAATCATAATTTTCTAAAATTTGGAATTAACAAACTGACCTAATCAGTTCCTACTAAAGCCGCAGACCACGATATTATTTTTATACTATTTTTCTAAGAATCCAAGGCCTTGTTTAAATAAATTAATATATCAAAACATTTATATTGTATTTTTTCATATTGTTTTCTAATTCTACTCGATTGTCACCGAAAACTTCTCAACATCCTTAACTTCTATAGGACTGCCCTGCGCGGTCCATAACTGTTAATAAAATGAGAATCAATGTATTTTGACTACTTTTGATCAATTTATGGTCACATCTGATTAATAAATTTGTTGGTGTTTAATCAGACAACCTACTCGAGATCTGCACTTTAGCGGTCTTTAACCACTTTACCAGCGGTTTGTGTGGTTTCGTATGAGAATTTTGCTCATTGATTAGAGTACCCGATTCCGAAGCAGACGTGCCCATGTTCGAGCCCTGACCACAGAAAATTCTGGCCAGTACATGATGAGTTCCCAATAGGGACGAAACCTGTCTACTGGGTGAATTGCCTTTTCTACACTATACAATTCTTAGTTTATACTGACATATGTGCGTAATTATTGGGTCAGGTGCTTATATCAAGACCGCAACCTTGATTAGAATAATTGTTATCCCCGCCCGCGCAACCAATGTTCGTATAATTTTTGTGAAAACTTGAATATTCCATTTCATTGAACACATTTGAGCCTCGGTGCCTCTATTCTCACTTTGTCTCCTTCAAGCAAGGTTTCTTTGCTGTTCTCGTAGAACTATTTCTCTCCGCCAGTCTTTCGCTGCATTTTTACACCGACATCCTTTCTCTCGGTGCTTCCCAAACTATCAGTATTTATCGTATAATATGTCCCGCTCGTGTGGCCCATTGAAGCCTTTTTGTGAGTGCTCGCCTCTTCACAATGAATATGCGTTTTCAGAACGAGATTGTGTACTTTCCCACTTGAAGTCTTCAACCGTATTCTCAATGTTAACCATCGACTGTAGTAGATCACGAATCTCATCCTGCTTAGTCAGAATAATTTCTGAAATTTTCCTAACTTCCTCACAAAGAATGAATCTGCGTTTACAACATGTGCTTCCGGCCATTTTCGCCAGAACATCCATCCTAAATCTATGAGCTGCTTTAGCCATCCTAATTTCAGTTTTTCATAAGTATTCAATGTCAATTGTAATCTGGTCGGCATTTCTGCCACAAACAATGTGTTTATGATCGACTTCGAGATATCCAGCCCGAAATCATTAGCGCGCAGTCTGTCATAAAATGCCGATGAGATTTGCCTACCCATCCACTCCGGATGCAATAAATCAGTCATTTGTGCTACTGTTTCTTTTTTATATTTACTCTCGTGTTCATTCACTAATAGGTCAAATGAGTCAATCGGAGTTTCGCATATTATTACTTCTTTTTGTCCAAAAACTTTAGACGTGCTTTTTTCCAGACAATATCATCCTGGCCGAGACAAACTGACCTAGTTTGTTGCGCGTCTGTTATACCCTAAATAACATCCTTGCATCAAAACCCACACCATATGCTTATCTGACGTATTTTAACCTAGAATTGCGACCGGTATCGTCGCCAAATTTTGTAGCCTTTTTTCTGCGCTACCCGCAAAACTTCTCTTTGATTACCTGTCCGATCTAATCGGAGTCTAGCACACTCACGAACACTAGTATATTTTGAATGATCCGTGATATCGTCTACTCATACCTGTCAGTCGCTTCATCTTCTCATAATTTATTGTAGCAACCAAAATTGAGGAAATTAATATAACTCTTAAAAACTTTGCGAAGCAACCCGCATTATTTTTATCTGTAAAACTCGTGAGGATGGACCAACTAAGGAAGGCTGCCGATAGAGGTAGCCGAAATATTTTGTCAGAGAAAGAAAACTACGGAATCAAATAAACTGTGTTAATCCAAACGCAGTTCAGGTAATTTCAATTAATCCGGTTTCGCAGAAAACTTTTCATTTAAGCGCAAATTATTTGATGGTCTTTCTTAAAATACCCGGAATTTATAAATCTGCTGAAGCAAGAACCCGGCAAGTTACCTTCTATCCAGGGCCAGGCATTATCTATCACAGGTTTATGCTAAACAACAATATTCATAGCACAGAAAGTTAATATTTATTTACACTGGTCAAAGACAAAATTCTAGGCTAAATTAATCAACAGCGCACACCGTTCAAACTCGTACTACAATGGAATAATTACTTTAATCACGGTTGCGATCTTGATATAAACACCTGACCCATTATTTAGATACATTATTCATGATAAAAAAAGTATTGCATGGTGCAGAAAAGGCAATTCATCCAGCAGAGGTGGCCAGGTTCGAGCCCTGTCCGCGACAAATGCTTGATTGTACTTGATGAGTTCACAATAAATACAAAACAAGTCTACCGTATGAATCGCCTTTTGAACAATAAAAACGACAAGTTTATACTGCCAAATGTATGTACATAAAGGGTCAGGTGTTTATATCAAGATCGCCACCTTGATTTAAATAAATGTTATCACTGCCGCGCAACCAATGCTCGTTTAACCAAAGAAAAATAACCGAATTTCAAATCCTACCAAATCATGGAAAAAAGCTGAAACGAAGTCGTGCATAGATGTAGATGATTTCTCTTGCCATATGCAGAGATGACAATAAATCGGAGAAAATACAAGAACCGTTTTTTTATTATGTTATCCTCAAGTTACAACAAATCAACATATATTTAGGAATATGTATTGAAGGACTAAACAAACGGATAATTAAAACGGATTGAGAGTATAAAATATGCGAACGATCAATCATTTATACACATCACCTCCAGTTTAGTTAGTTATTTTTAATGTGAGTTCTCACCCCGCTACACAAGACAAATCTTTAAAAAGATAAGCAGGAGTGATAAATCAAGAATGATAGTTAAAAAATGCATTTTAGTAATAGAAAAATAGCAAGATACAGGTAATGATTTTTAATTGAAGTTCTCCCAATTGTGTAGTTGAAGTTAATTTTAATTAGCTTCAATAACACAACAAAAAAAGTCTACAAAAAAATGAAGAATCTGTGAATGAATCAACGTCATTCAAACTAATTTTGAAAACATCTCCCGGTGTTAAAAAATAATTAATTGCACGGGTGATGGTAAAAATTCTTTAAATTAAGTTTGCGAGCTTAAGATAAACACCAATCCCATTATATTAATCCAGTCGTCGAACAACATAACAAGACTACCGCCAGTCGCAACGCACTGACGCGTTTCGACCTTCCATGATCATCATCAGAGTACGACGCAAATTGTCTAGCAAGGATCAAACCGCATTGCATATATATGGAAAGCAAAATTAGATATGCGGCTCTTACCTCTAAACTTGTGCATGTACAGGAATGGGCGACCTAGTGTTCTTTTACAATCCACATATAATCATGAACGACTTATGGTTATATGGCAGTGCAACCTTAGTCACTTTTGGCGTTTTTATGGCTCAGAATGATGATGTTATGATGCATGTAGCATGATAAATATTATTTGAGATCGACATAGGCTGATCTTACTCTTTAATTGCTGGTAAAAACAAACGTGTTATCTTAAATAACACTCGAAGTTTAGCTGGGTTACACTGATGAGTCGCCAGTAAGCACGAAACGAATGTGCATAAGATTATACTTTTCGTTCATGCTGCCTTTGGTTTATCCTTCTGGTCACAACTGAACTAATTTTTACTAGGTTCGCAAGACCTAATACATACTTGCATATATATTAGCTCTCCGCAACAAACAGTAGTTAACTGTTATATATTGAATTGAATGATGTCATGCTTACCGCAAAATGTGATAACTGATATCGATCAAGGCCAGAGTGTATGGATTTAATGGAGTAACAGGTGTTCAGAAATCTTTTTAATTCAAAATTTCGGTGAACTATAGCATAAAATTGCTATCCATCATGTTGGTACTATGTTCCGGCTCGGAAACCTTAGTGTTAGTCCCATGTACCTTTTCTGTACAATAATGTTGGTATCGGTTACTAACACAATAGCCATAGTGTTAGTATCCTTTACAGACTCGGTATATATATTATATAGTGTGAGTTAACGTTGAAGTCGCATTGTCGTAAACTATATGATGTTAGCTTCACTATTGTAGGTTTACACATTCGTCTAGGAGATTGTATCGTCCTATTATCCCACATTCTTGACCAAAATATACTGTGGTTAAAGGGCGTAATACCGGCTCCTACTGGTGAGTTGCAAGTAAGCACGAAACGAATGTGCATGAGATTATATTTTCCGTTCATGCTGTCTTTGGTTTATCCTTCTGGTCACAACTGAAATAATTTGTTACTAGGTTCGCAACACCTAATACATATTTGAAGAAATAACCATGTTTATTAGCTCTTCAAATCAAGTTTGCGAGCTTGAAGTAAACACCAATCCCATTGTATTTAACCAGTCGTCAAACAACATAACAAAACTACCGCCAGTCGCACGTTTCGACCTTCCATGATCATCATCAGAGTGCTAGGATCAAACCGCATTGCATATATATGGAAAGCAAAATTATATATGCGGCTCTCACCTCGAGCATTCTTGTATAAATTGTACCTGACTGGAAATGTCGACTGCACAATTTCTATGCAGTCACGAACATTAGCTGTTTGTAGCTTTCGCCACACATATATATAGACAATTAAATTAAACCATAATTGATTGCGCGGGTGGGGGTAAGAACACTTTAAATCAAGTTTGCTAACTTGAAATTATCACCAATCCACTTTTATTTAACTAGTCGTCGAGCAACATAACAAAACAACTTGTTACTAGAAAAACTACTTCCAGTCGACCTGCGGTAGTTCTTTTATGTTGTTCAACGTCTGGTTAAATAAAATGGGATTAGTGTTTACTTCAAGTTCAAAACTTGATTTAAAGAATTCTAACCACCACTCGCGTAATCAATTTTTGCTTTTATAGGGGAATACGTCAAGACAAAAATGTATTTACAAATTTAGTAAGAGGTCAATACCTATATAGAAATTGATGAAGAAGCATATTAACAAATGACTAGATGAATATACAATACCATGGTAGATAAATACATAGACATAAAGCTATTAAGTTAGATAGAAATTGAGTAATGCGGACAGAAAAATAACTAGACATGATTATAGATCATTAAAGGGAGGGCATTAAAGACAGTTATTAGGATATTTTGAGAAGTTGATAGGCATATAGATCAAAGGGTATTTAGATACATAGATAATTACATTCATGAATAGGTATTGGATACAGTATAACAATCACCAAGAAAGATAGATAGATGCCTATAAACTTATACGCTTAGTTAAACAACCTGACAGAAAAATGGATATGCATGTGCAGTCTTGGATACTTAAATACTTGCACATACATAGAGGCTGGTAGGCAGATATATATATATATATATATATATATATATATATATATATATATATATATATATTTATATACCATGCCTTTTAATATTTCTTCCTAATTAGAAATATATATATATATATATATATATATATATATATATATATAATATATATATATAAATAACAATAAGAAGTATAAATAAATATATGGATATATATATATATGTATGTATATATGTAAAGATAGATAGATAGATAGCTAGTTAGATAGGTACGTATGTAGGTAATGTATAGATCGATGGATGGGTGGATTGATAGATAGATAATTCTATATATATATATATATATATATATATATATATATGGCTTGATATTGAGGAAAATGGATTTATCAATATATGTGGGTGATAAGATACATATAAGGACACAGGATATCAATAAAAGAATGACCAGACCTCAGACATCACTCTGTATTACAATAAGAATGACCTCTACACAGACATAGACACGCACAGAGATCTATACACAAATAAACTCACCAACCAACCGACAATAAACTAAGACTAAGAAATAGATGTAAAACGGTAACTTAGACAAATTGTCATCCATTTTTTAATATATTCTCTTTTGCGTATACGTAGTGTTGTCTTCGTTGTAGC
>JAQBSW010008252.1:0-35336 GCA_029291075.1 Eudiplozoon nipponicum | reverse complement strand
AAATTGGTTCAAGACTACATTCGTTGATCGTGCATCACATTTGAAATCGTCTAAATGCGCAGAACAGCATGAATTGACGAATAAACATCTAAATGCGCTTAGAGGTATCAGCAGAATTGCAGACATCAAAATGCTGCGCGCTGATATAGGCAAGAGCGTAGTTATAATGGATAAATCTAACTACATACAAAAGATGGAAAACGTTAAAGGACAATACAAAATTCACACGTCTAGACGATTAATCAGATGAAATAGACAAAGTGGAGCGCAAAGTAATAAATAAAATTAAGATTTTGACAGATGCCGGTTTAATTGATGAGGCCACTGCACAGAAGCTCAAGCCAGTTGGATCATCTACACTAATAATGTACGGATTACCAAAAACACACAAAAAAGTTTGTCCTATGAGGCCAATTTTATCAATGGTAAATTCTCCGTTTCATGCACTAGCCAAATGGCTAGTTCGTTTTGTTGAACCATTACGTATATTTCACTATTACGAAAGACGTTGCTATGACATTTGAACTTTGGCTTCGATAATATATAAATCGGATAGCAAGTAAGAAATCTCGGCCACACTGTTTTCTCAAACGTATTTCAGCTAGTCAAATCTAATGGAAAGCCGGTACAAGAATTCCTCCGACCAAAATCAAAAAAATTATTTCGGTGAAACCTTGACATGGTTGAATTAAACAGATCTAAATTGATATACATAACAACGAGGTATAAACTGTTATAACAATTAACTTATACCAAGGTTCCGTTCGACTGAACAGGGAAGAAACGCCATTTTGAAAGAAGTAAGTGAAAGCAAGTAAAGTCAAAGGGGCTGGCGTTTTCAACAAGTCAGTTTCCAATAGTTACAGACACCTCAGATGTAAACATCGGCACAGTTTATCAGTCTAATGGTAGACTGACACCATACGCCAGTCTCACGTTTTTTAAATCGGAACAGAATTATTGTGGTGCTTAAAATGAGTTCCTGGCAGCACAACGGGTATTGCGTAAGTATTGGTATTATATCATCGAAGGCCAGCTAGAGGTGTACTCAGACCATAATTTAATTCACATTGAAGACCACTAGGTATTAATATGCCTCGCATGCAACGGGCAGTTGAGGTACTGTCTGTAAATAAACTGACAATGCACCACAAGTACTTGAAGATGAGCAGAGTATAATCAACAATTTTCAAATATCTCCTACGTCTTGCATTTAAGGGGTAAAGCAGAAGAATGAAATTTGCCGACCAATGTTGGATTATTTTCGGTGGAATAAGACGCTTCTCAGGCAGGTCTGGATGCTTTCCAATGTTTATGATCTATTGGCACACAAAGATTTTGAGGCAATGAACGTATACGTTCCGGGTTGTTTATAGAAAGAAGTAAGTCAGATTTAGCATAAAATGCTGTGCTAACTCGGCGCACATAGGCTGTCATTAATGTTGCAGGCTATGATGATCTCAAGTAGCATAAATTGGAAAATTTTTAAATATGGTCACCGGTGAACTCTAGAAAATTCGTATGACGCAAAGTCACGAAAAATTAGCATTCAAAGCAACGCAAATAAATAAATTCCTACATATTGAAGTAGTAGCGCCATTTCTAAAAGAATCGTGCTAGTGTGGCGCCCATATTCACTATGATCGGCAAATTAAGACACCGGTTAAAATTTGCGTAGTTCGCCAAAATCAAAACGTCTCGGATCTTTCCGTGTATTGATGAGGTAATTTATGAGCCTCTAAGTTGCACTGGTGTCAATTATCACGATGGAATGCCTGTAGTTAGAATAATTTAAAACAATGTTGTTGAAGCCTGCGAGTGGACAAGGCACGACAGCAATATATCATTGGCAGGCAAATGCGGCAGCAAATCGCAAAAGTCAGGCGTTGAAGTAAATTTGACATTTTGGTGTCACAACGTGCCCGATAAATGGCGATATTAATTACGCTTCGCCGAGCGAGTGATAAGGTCTACAATGCCTACATGAATGGGATTTGTTCCGGCATTGCTGATGACATGGTCAGAATTAGCTTGCCCAGCAAACTAAGTCGGAAAAAATGAGATCAATATTATTTGCCGAAAGTCCTACAGTATGCCAAGGCGTTGGTAATAGACGTGATATCACACCAACAACAGACGTATCGCAAATATCGTATCCTTATATTCAGTCTGCAAACTAAGGATGATGAGTACTATTTTCTCGGGCGACGGTAATAAAATTATTCTTCAGCAGCCGTAAATCCCCTTTCACGTTTTTCACGTTTGCTCTTATTCCGTTACTACTCATTTATCACTTGGTGTTGCTGCGTAATTAATCTGAACTCAGGGCTTCACTAGAAAGGGGTTGATGTTTGTATCCCTTGAGACACGGTGAGGTTTATGCTACCATGCTACTAGTGTTCGCCGATCGACAGTTGTCGTTGAAAATCTAGATTTTTTAGTCAACCCGATAATGTTATTTGCATTTTTATTTTGTTCAAGAAATTAAATTAATAACACTCCTTTGGGTCTTGTAGCTATCATTTTTGTTATGCTTATCAATAATACCTTATTCCATTAAATGCCTTTTCCGGTGCAAATTTGATTTCCAATAGGATTACTCCAAGTAATTAAAAATGAAAACATCAAATATTATTCGATAATTTAGATTTGCATAACGTTTTTCGAAATAAAGTATTAAATATTTGATGTTATTAAAATGGAGTTTGGGCAATAATATATATAACGCAGCTAATTAAAAATTTCTATAAAATATTAAATTGCCTAAACTGATTTCAAGATATCAACACAATATTTTTCTGATATGCGTAACACAGGACAAACAAAAGATCAAAAGCCAGCAAAATAAGTAACATAACCAAAATATAAAAAAAAACTATTGCCAAAGATCAATAAAATGCGCACAACAAATAATTTTTGTTAAACAGTTTACACTGCTACAGATGCGGAATTCTAGCAAATTTTCATTTTCGTATTAAAGATAGTATGACTGATGACAAAAAAATTCACAGAGGGATGGGAGTGCATACCGAAATTAGTTGGAGAAAAAGTTTTAATCACATATATGCATTTGTTTTGTACTAACTGGCGACTCAACGGTAAACACCGACACTATGTCATCGTACCACATTGCACAATTAAATACATAGTGGGTAGGAGGCGTAGTGTTAACTCCTACTTAAGACTGCACATGCTGCTCATATTGATTTCAATATATCTTCCTTATCCTATGCGCAAGAACTTGTTACTGGATTTGTAATGGCTGATAAACAAATACAAATGAACATGCAGTTCCAAAGACAGTAGAAAATATTGATCAGAAGACTACATCAGCACATGTTATATGATTGACTACCGTGTAGTAATTGTTTTCAGCTATGCATCGTTATGTCTAAACCAGAATTTATGTCACAAAGGCCTTGTTAATCAAAGTAGAGCACATTCTTCAAATATGGCACGTACTGAATTAAACATTGTGTCGGTGTTGCGAAAAGCGACATCAAAGTAATTATGTTGTTTCAACCGAGCCCATTAAAGTAAACCGCAGAAACACAAAATTCAAATTTTAAAGTACAACTGAGACGATAACGTATTAACATGATCAATAATGATATAAATTAACCTAAAGATTTTACAGAATAAAAAATCCAATATTCCATAGTAAAGTCTTGCTCAATTTCAACAGAAGAATAACACTTTCAGCCGTCATCCATTATATAAGCAGCATCAGTGTAGAACGGAAGTCGAACTATGTGTAATCGATGTAGTAAAATCTTAAGGTAAATGTATTAATGGATACTTTACTTTTACTTTACTTTACAGCGGCTGACTCCTTTTGAAGGATAAGCCGGCTCCATTTTCATGGAGTTTCTTGGGAATTTGGTACAAGTGGTGTCCCCTCACCACTCGGCTTTTTGATCGGGGACACACCTCTAGCCTTTGCACATCCAAGCGCAGTCTGCAAGGCAGCAGTAAGTTGCATGGTTGCCGGTGGCTGTTGAGAGCTCATTCGCCATTCGGAAGTACGGGGTACTGTCCAGGAGTCCATGTAATCCTGTGGCTGTTGAACCCTTTTGTGGGGGGGAACACACGCCTAGTCATGGTGCCGTCGTCGGGCTCATGTGGTATTTTATAGGAGATCCGATTGCCGGTCGGAAATCCACCACGCCCTGGTGACACCACCGCCATAGCCCCGTTAGCCCATGTACGATCGGCCATCGAGACATGGTTGGATACGCATAAATAAAATGGGAATAAACTGTACATCAATAAATTCGTATACCGCGAAAAGTCACACAACAAAAAATTAAACCGCCCCCTCTTTCCAACGAGATAATCCAGCATCAAGAATTACCTGAAAAATGAACCACATCACGAGAATGAACTTTAAAAATTTTAAGGATAAAATCACATTTAATACACAGATGTTCAGGTTTTTAAGCTAAAGATCTGCTACCCTATTTTTCAACATCTCGTATTGTTTACAATATGATATTTATGTGCGGCAGTACATACATCGGGTGGTCTTAAAAGCAGCCAATCAATAGAATCCCTTAAAACCTTCTAGAAAAGTTGACCTAGAGAGGAGTGAAACCATCCATTAAATCGGTAATTGCTGGCCATATAATAGGTGAAGCTAGGTCTGAGAAAATTTTAAGCATTTATAAAGTGTTGTATATAAAACAGCAAGACCCTTCCTAAATACCAAAATATTACATCAACACAGCACAGTGTTCGACTTGCCGCGAAGTAAGCGCACCATGGTTATTCAATAAGCCCACCAATCTCAATCTGAAAAAAACGTTATCAAATGTGACTTTAGCGACACTAGTGGAAAAGAAAGTGTCGGATAAGCAGGAAAACAAGAGAAAAAGTTGTGACGCAAGGCTAGCGGGTTGACAAATAAAAGAGGCATTATGACTGTCATAAAATACACACACACACACACACACACACACACACACGAGTACTGCACAACGAAAATCCACAAGCAAACAAGCATATGCACAGGACAAACTCAGATTTTACTCAAACAGATTTCAAGCTGTGCATATACGTAAAAGTGGCTCAGAGAAGAGAAATAACCAGATGCATACTAAATGTAAACAAATAACATGAACAGACAGTTTATGTAATTCCCCCACTCGAAGACGAAACCATGCACACGTGTTATATATATTTAGTACAATCTACAAAAACCCTTATGTGGAAAACCATGTCTGCTCAACATGTAGCTTTACTTTTGGTGTAGTTAAGCCCTGAATGAATTATTTTGCTTTTATCGCAGAAAAGACTACACACTGACAAATTTCCTTTCATCTATTTAATTAATTTTTCTGTCTATCTCAACTTTTACTAGAGAATATATATAGATCACTCGAACCTTCAGCACTTAATATAATAAAATATCAAAGCAACACAAAATAATTAGTTACTATATCTCATTTATCATAAGTACAAACAGGCTAGCTTAATAAATTCCGTCAGCGTCATTTGCACATAAATCTTGACAAGCACACACTTCAAGTTTTCTAGAGTATTTGTACTTAACGGTCAAAATAAATCCTGTTGCAAAAATTGCAAATATTTGATTGAAACATTTTTGCAATAGAAATAACTCGTGCCACACAAATAGTCAATTTTCTGGGATAATTACGCATACTAGTTAGTAAGGAAAAATAATGTTTGCCAAAAATGAAACTTTTAAGAAGTTTTGCATTACGCATGCAATGCAGAGAAAATGTACTTACAGGTAGGAATGATCATAACTAAAAATTGCTCTAAGTAGGTCAACTAACTACTAGGTAATTGGTTGTCGAACCATATCTAATGTGCACAGATTTTGCCTGGAGGTGAAGTTTAAACGAATCTCGGCATTAAAGGAAATCATTTTATCAAACCATAGTTTAGTGTATGTAGCAAAATTTTTATGTTAGTCTGGAATAATGATGAAAGCATATTCTTCTCGGTTGCTTGTCTTTAAAATGAGATTAATTACACATCTATTTGGAAGAACAAATGTTAAAATTATTAAGTTGGCTATTGTCAGAAAACCTTATTCCGTGCATCGTGTTTCAATATAAGAAATTATAGTTGGTTAGGAATGAACTTTTAAAATTTACCATCAAACGAAAACTAGAAAAGATAGTTATCTAATTGGCACGATATGGCACTTCCAGCATGTATTTCCAAGTTGACGTAAAGCTCAAACTAATATGTACTGAAATTTGCAGGCTCTGATATTGATTCGCTGGTCTTGCGTTTAATTTGATTTAATCAATATTAAGGAAATAACAACATAAAAATGGATATTCTTTCGGTCTGTCTTACTGAGATTTAGGTTAGATAAACAGGAGCTACACACCTTCAAGTGGATAATCCAATATACGATCTGTTTCAATATATTGTTTTCTTCTTGTTTTTTTTCAACTTTTGCTTCAATATTTCTTTTTAGGATGAACTGCAATCATATTTTGTAGAAAGTCATCTTAAAGAGGCCAAATCAGGATAAATGAAGTGTAACAGATTACATTTCTAGTAATACAAAATTAACTTTTGACGATATATCTAGCCCCAGCTATTCCGCGAAAATAGATAAAAGACAGGTAAACGAGTAACTGTTCTGAATTTTTTACTAAAAATGTAGATAAATTGTACCGAGGATAAATCCAGTTATTAAGGGTTTATTTTCTTTATCAGCGAAAAAATGATTCTAGTGGATGAACTACCTCTGCTACCTCATAGAATACTAGGTTTATACCGACAAATTTACATATAGTGTGGTTTTTAATTATGTATAGCTCGCAACCTTGAATTAAATAATTGTTACCATCACCCACGCAGATAGTGATCATTTAATTCTAAATATCTTTAACGCTACACCAGTTTCAAACGTAGTGTGGTGTCCGTTCTGTAATGACATATATGGAGTGGATTTTCGTAACTTTAGGTCCAAATAGATGTAATATAGACTCCAATCGAAGAAAAGGCTACACAGAACAATGTAAGTTAGTATATCATCATCATCATTTCCAGCCACACAAAAGTCAAGTGACTAATGTTTCACTGCCATATAACCATAAGGAGTGCAAGTGGCCAGTAGCCATAGAAATTCCGGCTTGACGACCGGCGGGCTCAAGCTAGTTGACCCGGGATTGGTAACATGAACCTTGCCGAGCCTTAAAGGGACAGCCATCATCTCGTTTCATGTGAAGCCTCGAGTTTGGTCTAACTGCACTGTAACTTTTTGTTAAATGTGTAGTGACGGAATGAGAGCAAGCGTTCCAGACATGAGGGGCAAGTTTCGGCTGCTGAAGGAAACTCTGGCCACTGGCATCTGGGCAGATAGTGCTCATCAGCTTTGGTTCGCAGACTATCTAGAAGAAGGAAAACTCAGAATAAAAACCATCACTAGGAATGGGCGACCTAGTGTTCTTTTACAGTCCACATATAACCATGACAAGTATAACTTACAATAATTTAGTATATAGCAGAAATATTTGTAAAATGTGCAGCCGGTTGGCGCACTGGACTGTGTCCTATACGAAAAATCATTAGTGCCCTGTCCTTGGCAAAATTTTGAAAAGTACTTGAAGAATTATTAAAGTTTAGATTTTGTTTCATAAGCCACATGCAGTGCTGAACAAATGCCCTTCCATATAAACGGAAATAGTCCTTCTTTCTTTTTGAATTGACAAACTGCTTGATAAATCATTTTGACGCCCGCACAAAAGTGCCGCATAAGTTAACGAAATATGTCCATACACGAAACGTTCGATTCGTATCCCTACAATATTTGCGCCCAGCTACAGCTCAAGAATATGAATTATTTTTGAAATTACATATAATAAAATCTAACGGACAGAACTTAATGCAAACTGTAACAAAGTCTTTGTCATAAGTTACAAACATTGTGTTGCGAATTGAATTTTGGAATACTTGATGTAATTAGTCATGCACTTTGACGAACACTTAGCTAAATCCGAATGTACCTCAAGTAGGTTTAAAATGCTATTGCAAGATGAAGTAACCTGTTAACATTCATGCATCTGAATGACTTTTAAAGCGCATTTGGACATAAAAATTAAACTGATATTATTCAAATTATTTAGACATCAGACCAATTGCCAATTAATACATATATTTTTGGAAGATACATAAAAAGAGCTATAAAGTTATGTTACATGCACATGCTTTATGTGCAAAATGCTCTTGATCAATAAAATTCAAGTAAGTCATGGAGATTATTATACGACTTTGACTAATGAAATGCCGCTTCTAAAAAAGTAACGTAGTGTATCGAAATAATGTGACAGATAAATAATGCCTAGGTTTCACAGTTACCAATTCTATGACATATGTTGTTTTGTTAAGTACAGATCTAAAAGGAAATTGAATGCTTCCTTAGGAAAATTTGAATATCCTATTATTTTTACGTTAAATATATTGATGAAGATATTAAAATACACTTTCCATCAACTGAGCGAAATAATAATGGGTTTTGCTAACAGAACTCTGAATATTTAAGCAAACCAGCAATACTTGTAACAAACACACAAAACCCAAATATAAATAATACATTGGATTAATATATAAAGACTGTTGTTGCATATATAAATCAAGGTTGCGACTTTGATATAAACAACAGTCCTATTATACACATACATTTGTCAGTATAAATTAAGCGTCGTATAAAGTGGAAAAGGTCATTCATTCAGTAGACCGGCGTCTTCCTGATCGGAAACTCTTCACATACTGCCTAGATCTTGCCGCAAACTTCGCTTGAACCTGGGCATGACTGCTTCTGAATCTGTTACTCTAATCAATGAACTGCCTTACCGCACGTTACGCACAATTCAATAACACGTCCCCAGGTAGCGTGGTGTTTGTTCTAAAATGACAGATTTGGATGGTTAGTTGGAAATTTAGGTGTACAGAGTTGTCATATAGATTCCACCTGAAGAAAAGGCTAACCAAGGAACATTAGGAAGTATATAAATGAAAATTTGTTGAGCGTGTGGCAAGGTGGCCCATCGTTTAGAACAACAGATTTCGAAGCAGACGAGCCCAGATTTGAGCCCTGTCCGCGGAATATTCTGGATAGTACGTGAATAGTTATCAAGAAGGATGAAACCGGTTCACTGGACGAATTGCTTTTTCTACATCAATCAATTCTTAGTTCAGACTGACAAATGTATGTATATAATGGGGCTGGTGTTTATATCGAGATTGTATCATTGATTTAAGTAATTATTACCGATCGCGCAAACAATGGTAGTTTAATTACACGACTGGTTATACTTTTGTGTCAATCTTGAAATAGCAGAGCAAATATAAAAACCGTTAGCGCATTTTCAATTAGCATACTCTCAAATCGTGTTTTAATTTAATCAGAAGAAAGTAGCCAAAAATGAGATATTTCGCTTAAAAAAATAGTATTTTATAATCTACAAAATATTTTGACTTGCTTTCATGTATTTAGCCTACGATAAATAAACATTACAAAGTCGCGAATGAAGCCAATGAACGAAATAAGGCCATTGTTCGCCGGACTCGGGATGAACATCTCCAGATTTATTTAGTTCAATACGCGAAGTTGAAAAAATTGAAATTCAGTATATATTAAGCCAATCACACGATAATAAATCGATTGACCGCTACAGATAATGCAGAAATATCACTTTACTATGAACGTCCGTTTTTTCCTCATGCAGATGCAAAGTTGTGCACACATTGTTCCATTGAAGAAATAAAATAGTTAAGCAAGGTTGCTTATATGCTCCGAGATATACGCATGCATATTTATTAAATTATTCGTCTCAAAAGAGACCTAGTGCCTTTGCTTACAAATATACCAAAAAAAAGGATTTTAACGGAAGCCAATTATTAAGTTTCTCTAAACTCACATCTGCTGAATTTATGCCAAAAATTCCATGGTTCCCAATCGATTCACTTGAAAGAGATTTAAGGTTAGGTGATAAGTAAAGTTACGCAGGTTTCAATTTCACTATGAATAAGATAGCTAGACCAAGATCTATTGTAATCCTTGTGCAGTACTTGTAAAGTGTTCATAAAGCAAAACAATTAATATGAAATTAAAATTACAATTAATAAATCACTAATATTGAAATTACGTACAATTATTTAAGCACATAAAAATAATGAATTATTTGGTCGTTTTGGCATACATATTTCACTGTTTCATCTTATTTGTGCAGTTAAACGAGAAAATACATTTAAAAACACCTGAATAATTATTTAAATCAAGTTTGCGAGCTTGAAGTAAACACCAATCTCATTGTATTTAACCAATCCTTGAACGACATATCATATCTATCGGTATCATACGCACTGACATGTTTCGACCTTTTTGTAATCATCACCAGAGTACAACGGCAAATTGACTAGCGAAGATAAAACCGCAGAAATACACACACACACACACACACACACACATATATATATATATATATATATATATATATATATATATATATATATATATATGAAAGCAACGTTAGATATGTGCCTCTCACCTCTATTAGTATCGCATACAATGTGCTTTACTGGAAAGTTCGGCTGCAAAATTTCAATGCAGTCTCGAGCATTAACATTTTATACCTTTCGCCACATATATATGGGTAAAACAATTAAATCATCATTGCTTGCACGGATTTTCGCAATATCTATTTAAATCAAGTTTGCGAAATTGAAGTTAACACCAATCTAACTGTATTTCTTTGGTCGCCAAATTTAAAGTATCGTTACCACCACCCGCGCACTCAATGATTGTTTAATAGCATTACCTGAACATGTTATTTATTCTGAATATATCGACTTTTAAACATGCTTCTTAGCATTTTTTGTTTAAAATAAAGTACTTACTCGCCTCCTCCATAAACTTCGCCTCCGTTTTTGCTGCGTACTCTTTGCATGTTTTTACAGCCACAGCAATTTGAGAACCGTTTGCCTAGAATATTTTGAGAAACATGGAAGCTGATCATATTCACGAAGCCTGATTAAGACATTTCAAAAAGTTTTAATCTGCTAAGAGCACATTTTATTGCCAATTATTTTTTGTTAACACCTTGCTAAAAAATCAAATGTCAAACATGTTCATTAAAATTTTAACAATTGCTGTAAATGAACTTCGCCTAATTTCTTAGAAAATCAATCTTCTAGATTCATCATGAAACTAAATTTCTAGAATACTTGGAAAAATATTATTAAAAACAGTCCCTTAAAATCAGTAAAAAATTCTTGTCCCCCCCATGAATGATTAGTGACTGCGAAGTTATCTAAAAGCGCAGACGCATGAAGCTTCATTTTGATTGACAGGTTTTTTTTTAGCGACGACAAATAACCAAAGCTTGATAATAAAATACCACTGGTCAGACGATAGACTGCCGCAATTGCTTCGTTTAAAAATAATAATTAAGGAAAATATCCACTCACACTTTTTTTCCAGGCTGTGTACAGACAGCATCGATTTGATTACTAAGAAAAGTGAAATATTTTTATTTTTTTAAACTCCACAATTCAAATGGGTGTTACTGCATTATAATGTTAGAGACTGCAAATATGTTAACCCTTCCTTAAAGACAGACACCTGTTATTGTATTGTGAAAGTGCTGAATACTCATATAATTCATAATTAAATATTTGTTGACAATTCCGAAATTCTTTGACCTATAAATAGTTTAATCTGGCATGACGTGTGTCTTCTCCGGTGCTGCGCTCCTTACACTCAATTGTGAGAGGCATATCCTTAACGAACGCCATACATATAAACTAAAGATCACCAAGTACATAATTTGACAAAAATAAACACTGGTAAATGATGGAGCAACTATGTGTTACATGAAGCTCTGTATAAATAAATTGATTAAAAATTCTCATTTGTAATCCATTTAAGTTTGTATTGCTGGTTTTGGTTATTTTTGTGCTTAAACGTACGCCGTCTGAAGAAGACTGTCTGCACATTCAAAGCCGCAAAATAGATGTGCAGCAGTTATCATACCCTTCTGTTGCTATGAGATATGCTTGTGTATGTTTTCGTATTCTACTGAGATACACAATGAAGATATTTTTGAACATATGAACATAATATTTGTGTTAGGGATATGGCTACTAAAGCATGGGAACTTGTATCCTCCAAAATCTCCATCGCGAAACCATAGCGTTAAAATGAATGGTGAGTGCAAATAATAAATAAGAAAATGGACCGACTAATTATACAATAATTTATTGCGCGGGTGGTGGTAGCAGTTCTTTAAATCAAGTTTGCGAGTGCAAAGTAAACACACTTTTACTTTACTTCAAACCCGCAAACTTGATTTAAAGTAATGGAACGACTGCTAACCTATCCGCGGAAGCTTGGCCAGATTCTCCATTGTTGCTCAATAATACAATAACATATGCATAGTCAAGATCGACTAATCTACTACCCGAAAGAAATTTGGCGCTTTGTATCCTAAACATATGGCAAAGTAGTACTCATAACGGCATGTATTACAAGACTAAACAAGAATGGGGTAAATAGAAAAACTGGCCGGAATCCACTGCTAATAGTCAAGCTGTGTGATAAATGAACGCAGACTTTAAAGCGAACATCCGTGTTCGTCTAGAGAGCACGTATAATAATTACAAATAAAGCAAGCATACAATTCTCCCAAAGAATTTAGAAAAGTACATATTGAACAAATATGATCTAGAATGACGGCACAGGTCGGACAGCAATATACATGTCGCTCTTCGAGTAAATGCCTTCAAATAGCAAAAGAATATAGATGAGTCCGTTTTGGACAGAATTCGGCCTATTCTTTACTAGATTGTGACATAGTGTATGATAACCAAATCGAGTAACCCAGATACAACAGGCGACATGTTTATCACAATGGTTATCGCACGAAATACGGTTGACTTTATGAAAGAGCACCGGTTCCTCATAACAAAAAGTGCAAAAGAGATTAGTTTACTTGCATAAAATGTTGTTACCATCATTCTATAAAAAAGACGTTAGCAGTTACTCAGGTCTCGAAGCTTTACTCAGTTTAACAGACAAGATTACATTCTGTGTTTCTACTTCTAGTGTTAGTTCAAGATTAATTTTCCTTTTTATTGATAAGAGCCTACTATTAAGTATCATGTGCTAGTGGCCAAAGTTTAAGTTAAGCACCAAAACACCCATCTAATCTGGTTCGCTCATTGCGAGACTACACGTGTATACCTAAGTTTTACTGCGTAGTAAAACCAAACTCAATATGAAAGTTGCGTCAATTACTAACCAAGAAGTTGCGTTTTAACATTACGGATAGGAATACATAGTCAATACATAGGTCAACGGGCCTGAAATCCCAAAGACTATGAGTAAAACTCCACAACTTCATTTTCAGTATATATATATTAAGAGGTATTTATGATAGTCTTTATCAAGCACAACTTATTATTAGGTATAATAACGCGTTGAATTCAGTGCACAAATGATTTTGGAAATTAAGGAAATCTGAAATAATACAGTTTTCTCCTAAAAATATATTTATATTTCATTATTTAAAATCTAAACGACTTCGGACAGTTCATTTGCTGAATAAATCTTTGTAGCCAATCGACCTTGTCCAATTTATTAATTGCCATTTAATGACAGAAATTTCACTATATTGAACATTTTTCCATTTGCTGATTGTCGGATTTTTTATAAGTTTATAAAATATTATTCAAAAGTTTATCAATTTTTAGAAGGTAATTAGGCTTAAAGGCGCAATTTACAAAATATCCAAAGGCTGTAAAATAATATTTATGAAGGTCTTCTACTGATTTCAAGCTTATGTTAACATCAGCTACATATTTCAACAAAGCCTAGGAATGTTAGCCATTTAGGCATGGGCAAAACACGTTAAACTTCTGCATAAATGCAGCACACAGGCAGAAGTTTATTGACGTTACTGCCAAGATTATCAAAAATGCAATCGTGCAGCGAACTGTTAAATCACTAATGTTGTAAATATTTCATCATTAGGAAATTTTATTGATTACCTTAGGTAAGCACATGATTTGGTCGATTATCATATATTTTCTTCACAAAAATTAGATCAAATAAGAGTGAAACTGTATTCATTGCCGGTCATGGTATCCATAAAAGCTAATTTCCCCTTTTTATCACCAGTTTCAATATACTTAGAAGCAATTTAACTTGCATTTTAGGTATAGTAACAAATTATCAAGAAACACTAAAGGATAAAAATATTAAAAGAAGATTGGTAAAAACAATGAAAATTGTATTGCTAACAGAATTGATGATTATGATAATAAAGGTAAGATCATTGATGATAGATCAAATTTAGAAGAAATAATACGTATAATGATTGTCCGCGCCGCAGCTGATAATGATGATGATGATTAAGACGACACTGAAAATAAAACTATCAATTACCAATATGATGAGAAATATCAAAAAATAGTGAAACTGCTGACATTAATTATATTGTTGGGGATGCAAGTAATGATGCTAAAGGAGTGGGCAACAAAAGTGCAACAATGCTAAAATGGAAATGAGTATGATTATGATTATGATGATTATAATGATGTTGCTACTACTGATGAGGATAATGCTGCAATTCGTATCCCGACAAAAATGCTGATTACAATGATGATGGTACGATGAACGCTATGAAATTATTTTGACAATTACATGGATGATATATATAATAATGAAAGTCATGGTAACAATGTAAATCAATTTAACAAGAATATTGTACTTGATAAATTTCTTTTTCTTTTTGCAAATGGAAATGGGTCTATCAATTTTATTAAGGCAGGCTTTCCAAAAGAATAACGCTAATGGTTATTTGGGTTGTACCGCAACTGGTGAAGATAGAGAGAAAAAGAATGATACTGTGAAAGCTAATAGTAGTCAATGTTATTAAAATTATTATTTGCACACATTTTATTAAAGAAGAGTGGTTAAACTGATGATGCACCTGTTACTGATTTAATGATGATTAGATAAATGTTAAAATGGATAATTTCCATTATATTGCGGGTCACGACGATAATAAATACGGTGAGAGCAGCGATAATATTATAAGTTAGGATTATGAGTTTTGCTATAAAAATAACAAAAATTTAAAAAAATAATAATGTCAATTATAATAATCATCATCAGCATCATCATCATCATCATCATCATCATCATCATCATCATCATCATCATCATCATTGTCATCGTCATCATCATAATCAATATGAGTTGTTAATTGTAACGTAATATCGAAATATCAGTATTTCAAGCTGATGCGATTTTGTTTATAATGATAATGACGATTATGCTGATGATCTTTTTGATAATGATGATGATGATGATGAGGATGATGAGACTGCCACTGATAACGATGATGCAATTAATTATATAAATGAAGATAATTGTGATAATGATGATTGACTACATAGATTAAATGATTACACATTTTTGTTCTGAAATGTTGTCCAATTTGCACATGTAAATGTAAATAATTCATTGTACAAGTTTTATCACTTGCTATTTCTAAGCAGACTGACGTAAAATTACAAAAACTAGGTCACATTCGATCTAGCTGCAGAGGCGAAATCAATTACAATTTTTGCATATTTATCCATCAAATTATTTCGAACTTCATCCTCTGCATTAACATTTTCTACTAGAATGCGGCTTACAAATTATATCCTATAATGCATTAACCAAAATTAGGAGCAAACCTCATATGTATAATAAGCTGGAACATATCGATCATCTCATAATTTTACATGATATTCAATGAAACTAGCTATACAAAGAATTAACCAGTATTGAGGGAAATCCACAGTAAGCTATTCCCAAGGTTTTGACAGAATGTCTTTAATGTCTAATAGAAGATGTCGAAATATATTGGACGTAATTAGCAAGATAAAATCTTTCGAGAAATTTTTAGAGTATATGAAAACGTCATTGACTTTTAATTGTAGCACGCAAAATATAGACTGTTCAAGGGCATGGACAAACAATATTTAAATAATGACATCTGCGAAATTCTTGAAATATTTTTTTCTAAATATGTATACGTCCTCAGATAAATACAAATAATTTATCATAAAAACTTTATGTCTTACTGGATTTTCGTATGTTCCTTTGTACACATCGCCGAATTGTCCTTCTCCAAGCACTTGTTTCAATGTTATCAATGAGCGATTGAGTACACTAACTAAAAACAGGCAAAAATAGCAATTAAGAAGAATAATAGATAGTCAATATCCAATTTAATGCACATTTATTCACAAATTCGCCTACTCGTATAAGCTTCAGTATTAACAACATATATAATTTATCGTATTTCGATGCATGTTTTCTGATAAATTATGCCTACTGATCTCGAAATGCGAAGAACTTGCATTTTAAGATGGTGCTAGTACTTCAATTCTATGTAGCGACTTTACACTATTAGGTCACCCAATCGGCAAACTAAGAGTTACTGGAATATCTTCTGATTGGTAAGAATTTTATCAAAAGCGTGAATGACAACTCAGAGAAAATTGTAAAATATTTTTTTTATTTAAAAATCACAGTATGTATTATTCTGATATATATTAATATATATATGACTTATTTTCATCAACTAGTATAGTATAGAATTTTATTTAGACAGCCATCATATTTTTTTTATTAATGAATGGCTAAGTAAATGCTAATATACATTGATGAAATGATTTTCATGAGAATAATTTACTTTTTTACGTAGCATAAACTTCTTTCGCTTTTTGCACTCAGGTAACAAATAGTGAACATATTTGTAAACTTTAAAATAACAAATTGAATCGAAATTTCACCAGAAAATGTAAGTTAAACACCAGAGCATAAAATACTGTATTTACAGCACGCGACAATATTTTAAAACTGAAGAGCCTAAATCTTATTTTTGAAAAGAAAATTTGGAGTTTAAAAGTTTAACCCAGAGCGCTTCATAAATTGCAAACCGGTTTTTTAACATTTAAAAATTATTTTAAATGTCTTGTCTGTTTCAGTAATATGTTGAAAATTGCGTTGACCAAATTGTTGGCGATCGTGTCCTTCTTTTATATACGCTTGAATTAAAATTGATTAAGCTTAAGTCGATAGATGGTCACAATGCAATGGAAAGAGCGCAGTGTTAGCAAAGAGTATATTAGACATACATAAACGGATTGTTTGCACTAATTAGTGGGATGAGATGGCTCCTAACTGGAAATGATTCAAATTAACAGCACTTTCTGTATCATTTATTATAATCAAGGTTGCGGTCTTGATATAAGCACCTAACCCATTAATAACTTACATATGTCAGTATAAACTAAGAATTTTATAGTGTAGAAAAGACAATTCATCCAGTAGACCGGTTTCGTACTTATTGGGAACTCATCATGTACTGGCCAGAATTTGCCGCGGACAGGGCTCGAACCTGGACACGTCTGCTTCGGAATCTGGTGCTCTAACCACTTAGCCACTCTGCCGCACAGGGTGACATATGTAAGT
Source organism: Eudiplozoon nipponicum (assembly GCA_029291075.1). Lineage (NCBI taxonomy): Eukaryota > Metazoa > Platyhelminthes > Monogenea > Mazocraeidea > Diplozoidae > Eudiplozoon > Eudiplozoon nipponicum. Next base: position 17,818 of record JAQBSW010008252.1, on the reverse strand, counting down.
AATTAATGGGTCAGGTGCTCATATCAAGATCGCAAACATGATTATAATAATTGTTATCATCACCCGCGCAACCAATGTTCGTTTAATTATATAACTGTCTGTGTCATGTCTAGTCGTGGCAAAATAGGTAAAGGTCTTGAAGAGGTTGGGGTTAAACGTCATCTTAAGGCCTTGCGTGACAACATTCGAGGCATAAATAGGCCTGCTATGGGTCGTCTCTCTCACCGTGGTGGTGTCAGGTGCTTTTCTGGTCTCATCTGCGTGAAAACTCACTGTCTTCTGAAAGTAGTTATATGGAATGCCATTTGAGATTCTGTCACATACACTGAGCCCGCGAAGTTTATTATTTAGTTGAAATGCATATTTTGTCCACTTAATATTCTAGTTAAAATCATATCAACCAAATTTATATGTGAAACAGCCTCCCATCTTATAGAATATTTTAAAAACTATGTGAGTTCTTGGTCATAAACTCTTCTGTACTTATCTATTTAATAAGAGAGTTCATCAATTGCTCGGAATAACTTTCAGAATTCATAATTTATTATTTTGCTTACTCTAGGTAAATTTTCATTTTTAGCAAATAATTATAGAATTATACTTCAGATAAAGATTGGGAGCTTGTAATAAACACCAATCCCGTTGTGCTATGTTGTGTGTCTGGTTAAACATAGCAGTATTTGTGTTTAGTTCAAGAATTGGTTAATTGTAAAACTATTCGGAAATCTAAAGTATATTGAGAAACCAATTTTTCACTGTTTAAAAAGACGAATTGGTTCTTCGCAAGGGCGGGCAAATAAGAAAATTCTCTTTTGAGTGTATCGTAATATCAAAGCATCTTTGTTGCATATTGTATAACTTATTTTTTCATTTTAGAAACTACTTCAGCAATCATAACTCCAACGATAAAATAACAGTTACAATTACACTCGTTTTAGCTGATTTTGTATTTAAACAAATGCGATTTATATGCTCATTAAATTTGTTAAGTGAGTAAAAGAGTTTATAGATTTTTTTAAATAATCCACTTTTAATTTTAATTTTAAAGCATTTAAAATTCGTTTCATAAAAGCATGCAAATTTTTGCATGCAGGATATTAGAGAAAATGAGCCTATTCAATCATTGTACCTAAGACCAAATTTTTGTATTCAGCGCCGTATGATGAGAGGGAAAATTTAATAGCGATCTCAAAGACAACATTAATTTCTATTTCAACGTTGTATTTTTTGTTTGTCTTATAAAATATAACTGTCTTCATTATATATACATAGGGTAACATTCTAAATGTGATTTCTGTGTCTAAAAATGTACTTATCTGATTTTCCTTGGTATATATGTTAAGAATTGTATAAAATCATATAAAAATATTATCATATACTTCCAATTTTCTGTGGAGCAAAACCCCATTAGTCGTTATCAAAGGTCACATATGCGATAATAAATTACAAATCCATGTAAATATTACTTAGCATAATAGCTTACCTTGCATACCTTTGTTCTCTCGTAAGCGTATCTTATTGACAGATCTAAATAATTTATAAAGGCATTAAGGATTACATTTAAAAAGAGTTAGTTATAGCTGTTTAGAAAAATTCAAAAGATGAAAAACATTTGATTTTACAAAACTGTAACAAGATGCTTATACATGAACAACTGGTCGGAAAGGCGAAATTCTTGGTGTATTAATGCTTAGGCAAATTCGAATATCAATAATAGTTCAATAAACATAAATAAGTCAAAATACACATTAAATATAAAATAATGTTTACATTTAAAATCTTAATCATAGACAGCAATACATATTTAATGTATCACAATCTTATGTGTAAAATAAATATAACTGAATAGGCTGCAAAAGAATACTAGGTTCCCAAACTTATGTGGAATTTGATAAAAATATCTGCAAATAGTTTATGAGACAATTTGGCACCAAAAAGTTTGCAAAATATGAAGTTATCCCACTTTCTAATTTTTTAAAAGGTTTGTGGTGTATTTTAATAGATTTACAAATTTTATTATTGCATACATTGATATATCCCAATAGTTCTTTACGAACAAATTTGTTACCAGATATGCAGTGCCTATTAAAATTGTGTAGAAATCTTGTTAAGCGGTCCGCAACTATGATCAAATCAAATAAAAACAGCATGTTTACTCAGAACAGCAGCAAATAATTGGTTTCAAATCTCAAAAGACCTAAGGATGTGTTTCATGTTGTGCTTATTATACGCGTATGTGTTCAAAAAATTATTGAACGTTCAAGAAATATAAAAACGATAGAGTTATAATTCAAAGAACAACAAAATGTAGAAGATTCAACTATGTTCTTACGTCTCAATAGTCGCGAGTTGTATGCAATTTTTGGTTTTCCAGCAATTTAAGTTTCGTGTCAGTCTATTTTTCAGGTGGATCCTTGTGGGTATATCTGAAGACCTTAATATCCCTTCCCAAATCAGCGCTTTGTGTTCTATGATAAGAGAACGTGGCTGGCTACTTGAAAATTTAGGTTGGAAGCCATACTTACCCCGATCCAGCTGAAGCGCAAGCAAATTGAAAATCACATTCTATTCGGCATAAAAGATGGGTTTTTACTGTGAGCTAAATGCTTGTGGATTCAATCCCCATTCGTAGTTATTTCCGCAACTATTAAGGCCTGTCGATTAAGAGTCACAATGGTCTACTAGGTAAAGTGCATTTGATGTATCATGAAATGAAAAAATAGTACAGACCATATACGATCAAATTCGGTTATTATAATTTTATTCAATTTCGCTTCTCCAGGTGGCATGGCAATTGTATTTTAGTCACAGATCGGGGCTGTTTAGAAGGAACTTTAACTTTGAAGCAAAAGCCAAGTGGGTCCTTCTGACGAGAAATGGTCAAGAATGAAATATTCATATTAAATACAAATCTTCCGTCAGTTTACAGCTGAATGACTTAGGGCTAAATGTTACGAATAAAAACTTACCGCAGGTTGGATCCTCGCCAGGATCAAATTTAGATACTACTTAGAATTTTCGAAGCCAGGATGACACCGGTCTATTAGATGAACTGCATATACTGTCTAGTGCTAATTGTAGTCTATACCGACTATATATGCAAGGATGAATATCACGTTTCATTTCTCACTATATAGATGCGATTTAACGCGAGATTAATCACATGAAGCATGTTTAAATCTTCCTTTTTGAATCATCGTTATTATTTTTATAATTACCATTATCATCAGCAGCAGCAACAGCAGCTTCACTAACAGCATCATTAACATTATTCGCGTAACAGCAAGAGTATCATCATCATCCTGATCATCCTCGCCATTATCATTGTTATCATCATCATCATCATTATCAAAATCATCATAATCATCATCATCAGCAGCAGCAGCAACATGATCATCTTGACCAATAGCAGCATCATCATATCATCGTAGCATCATTATTATCATCGTCGTAGTAATCATCATCAATAAAAAGAATAGCAATAATAGCCAAAACGAATACAGGAAAAGAAGGAGAATATCCTTTTACACTCATTAAACGCTGAGCTGTTCATTTGTTACCTATATTTTCCAACAATTAGGTAGGAACATTAAATAGACAACGATTCTTCTAGTTACAATTCTACTCATTTGTTGCCTTACCTACATCTGTTTTCGGTGGAAAGCTGTTAGAAACATTATATGCATCAACCTGTTTTTCATAGCGAAATGATAATTCGAAGTTTAGAAACCAAGCTGAATTAAGGTATTAAAGTTAACTCATTTTGTCTAAGTAAAATCGCATTAAAATCGTTCATATAGTAAAATTATGTTGACTTTTATAACGACGAAAGTAAAGCTATGTTTATGAGTTGTGATAGGTATTCCGTTGCGAAGTCTGCTAGCTGATACTTAAACTTTCTATCTGGAAACATCAAAATTAGAACCACGTCTTCAAAAAATAATGCCATACGTATCTGAGTTATGTTGATGACACATTTATAATCATAAATAAAGATGTCGAAATATATGACATGCTTAAAGATTTTAATATCGTAAACCATCACATTCAGGTTACTTTTGAACGCAACAACCCTCAGTCTCACACAATGTCTTTACTTGGTATATTGTTATTTAAACTAGAAGATAGCAATCTAAAGAGAAAAATACATTAGAAGCAAGCATGGACAGGACAGTACATCCATTACAACAGTGCAGTCCCAATTTCGTAAATGTGAAATTTGATTCGCAATTTGTCCTTCAGAATAAATAAAATCTGTTCTGAAGAATTTTAATGTCAAGAACTGGCGGTGCTCAAAACAACTTTGTTAAAAACGTTCACGACGAAAATTTGTTTGAGTAAATATGAGGCATAAACAGCAAAAAAGCAATACAATCGTACTCAACCAAATGACAATATATGCTAGTATACCTCTTTACTCGAATAATTATATAAACAGTGACTTCCCGGATACTTAATACACAATTCATGATGGTTGGTATTAAAAAACACCTGCTAAACTTAAATGAAATGTATTAGCTCCATGCAATCGAACAGTCCAACTTTGTTTATGCAAACAAAATCCATAGCTTCTATGTGTGCAATGTAGGCCGGAATTTCCGATTACTAAGGAAACGAATTCAAGATCACTTTAGAATACGAACAGCGACATAAGGGAGAAAGTTTTCGCAATAGCTGAACGCATTGTTTATCACACTCAAGTCAGGCGGATTTCCAAGTGTTCATCAAAGCTGAGACTGTTCTATGCAACATTATTAAACCTCAGCAAAAAAGCAGAAGAAGATTGTAAATATTTTGAATACAAACTGGTTTTTACGTGTGCATATGCACGCGCGGTTCCCAGCATATGCGTTTCCCGCTTCCTGTTCGGTGCTGTATTACGTGCGTTTAATCCAACTTTATACAGCTTGCTTTAGAAAAGTTTTTCTTATATAAAGTATCAAACATTACAGTCAAGTTGAATTCTTGCGAAAATCAAATTTGGCAATTCTAACTTTGCTGTACATTCCTGTTTCATAAAATATGTATAGTTTTGCATATAACTTACTATTTTTAAGAGTTAGTTAATTTCTTCCTAAGCTACGCTAAATATTTTATTCATTATGTATTTATAAAATTAAAAGGGGTATGTAAGTTTTCCATCATTGTAGGCGAAGCAAAAATCAAAATCAGGAACTTTTCAAGCTGCACATCTTTATTAACCTCCTGTAGATATTACAAACATACGGCATAAAAATATGGAGCAACTAAACGAGAACGCAAACGTCAAACCTGTTTGAAATTTTAGAGCTAAAAAGTTATTTTTGTCTTTGAAAATTTTCTCGTTTAGCTCTAATTACAAAACAAAATAACCTAAAATATGCAATATATGAATGGGACCCATTGTGAATTTCTATTATGAAGGATCTTCATAATTCGTGAGTATATATTTATATATATATATATATATATATATATATATATATATATATATATATATATATATATATATATATATATAGTAAAATATTTGGCAAAATCAGCAAAAAGTTAATAAAAGAATAATGGATGAAATTATAAAAATTTATTTACTGTTCTGAGGCATCAAATTTGACGTTTATATTAAATGGGCTTATAGCAGAATTACGATAATAATCAACAAATAAGCACGCAAAAGTTTTATATTCGTGTTTCCGAAGAACTAAATAAATGGAGTTATGTATAAGGCGTGGTGTAGCAAGTAACGTATTTGATCCAACAGAAGAAAAAAGGAAATGCTAGGGACAGCATGAAAATATAGGGAATCTCATGCAAACACGCTTAGTGCATATTGGCGACTCAAAAGTAGAGCCGGCAATATGTCGTAAACCAATTACATATTTGATAAAAAAATGGAAGTATTTGGTAGTGCAGTCTTCTGTACGAGTGCGTACTAACGCAGAAATATGATCAAGCTGATAAAAAGTCTTTAGCAATGCAACTTCAAAGCCAACTCACTATATGTAATATGTACCATATATTTATAGAATACAAAGACCACGAAATTGTAAATAATCTAAATTTGAATCAAAATTGTAAATAATAACCAATTTTAATACCTGCTATTTCTGCAAAGCCTTATGCCCTGTCCTCAATTAACATCGGTTATCACAATTTCGTAGTAATCGTTTCATTATTCATCGAAACATATAATAGTTACATGGTCCTGATTAAAGATAACAATCCTATATCTATTTGTTTTTAGGTATTGCATACAAATTATATGAATTTATTTGTTATTATGTTCGCATTACCGAATTAATAAATGCAAATATGTAAGCTGTATTGTAATGTTCGTTTAATGGTGTTATGATTACTACGGTAAAGTTGATAACTGATGTCGATCAATAGCAGAATATAACGATTTTCTGGATAAGCAGATACTCAGAACGGTTACTTATCACTGTTTTTGAAGCAGCCTATCTCCAAAAACCTAATATCGGTACACTGTAGAGGTTTTGCAAGGTGGCGGCGTCCAACTTTCCAATATTTCTTGATCAAATATATAGTGGGTATTGAGTTTATTGCCGTATCCTACGGATAAATCTCCATCAAGCAAGAAACACAAGAATACATGCGATTATATCTTTATTTCATGCTGCCGTTTGCATATCCTTCTATTTCTAATTGAATTGATATTTACTTCGTAAGTAATAACCATAGAATAACTGGAAATAGATGATTTATTCTTATAATACACTAAACGTTTATTACCCAATAGGAATTGTGCTTTCGATTTATCTTATCAATTGATTTACTGGTGATATAGAAAACAAAAATTAATTTTGATTTAATACAAAAATGCAGTCAATATTAGAAGCACATTAAAATAGATGTAACTCTAGACCTTTCAAAAATACGAAACATAAATAAGTGCAATTACGTATTAGGTGTTGCTCACCTAGGATCAAGTTAGTTCAAATATGACCAGAAGAACAAACCAAAGTAGTATTAACGGAAAGAATTATCTCGTGCACATTAATTTCATGCTTGCTGGCAATCCATCAGTAGGAGCCGGTATTACGCTCTTTATCCACTATATATATATATATATATATATATATATATATTATATATATATATATATATATATATATATATATATAAATATATGGGCAAAGTATATGGGAAAATAGGACGGTACAAAGTCTCTTTTGTTTGCGCAGTTCTGAACAATATCGATTTATTTCAATATCTTTCAAATTAGTCAGCATACCAACACGCCTAGCCTTAAAAAAACTAAAAATCGTTTCGTTGACATGCCGCATTTGTCCGGAATAAAATATATATAGTTCTAGACGTAAGTTGAACACGAATCTAATTTTGCTCAAACGAAGTTGATGTGCACTTCGACAAGCAAATAAATTATTCCTTCAAAAAATGTATATATCACAATTACATTTTTCATTCATTGATATCATGAATAACACAAAATGTGATAAAACAAGTAGATCAAGGCCAGATTATAAACCTGCTGAAAAAGCAGTTATACTGTTTGTGAGGGCGAACTAACATATATGCAATATTGTACTGGTATTGCGCAAATTGTAAAAAATAGTTCAAATATAACCGGGAGGATAAATCAAAGACAGCATAAACGGAAAGTGTAATATATGTCACTTTTAAATACTGTTTGTTGCGAAGAACTAATATATATGCAAGTATGTATTAGGTGTTGCGAACCTAGTAACAAATTAGTTCTGTTGTGACCAGAAGGATAAACCAAGGGCAGCATGAACCGAGAGTATAATCTCATGCATATTCGTTTCGTGCTTATTGGCGACTCATCAGTAGGAGCCGGTATTACGCCCTTTAACCACTATATATTTGGTCGAAGAATGTAACGTCCTATTATTCCACATTCTTCGACCAAATATATAATGGTTAAAGGGCGTAATACCGGCTCCTACTGATGAGTCGCCATTAAGCACGAAACGAATGGGCACGAGATTATATTCTTCGTTCATGCTGCCTTTGGTGTATCCTTCTGATCTAACAAGGCTAATTTGATACCGTCTAACACCTAATACATACTTAATATATTGCACATTCGTTTCGTGCTTACTGACGACTCATTAGTAGGAGCCAGTATTACGCCCTTTACCCACTATATATTTGTGTGAAGAATGTGGAAAAATAGGAAGGTACGATCTCCTTTTCGAATTTGTTAACTTGCAGCAGTGAAGCTAACTGCATATAAAATTTTCGACAATGCGAATTCAGCCAACTGTATATTATATTATATTATATTATATATATATATATATATATATATATATATATATATATATATATATATATATATCTATATATATGAGAAGCCGGTAAAGGGTAACAACACTACGGTTATTGTTTCAATATTCGATACCAAAATAATGGTATTCAAGGTATGCTTATGTTCAATAAATTTGAAAATTACAACTATTTTTCGACAGCTGTTATTCTAGCAAATCTAAACACTTTGGACTTGATCGATATCAGTTATCAAATTTCGCGCTAATCATGGCACCATTCAATTAAATATGTAACAGTTAGATACTGTTTGCATCGGAGAACTAATATGCATGCAATTGTGTTGCGTAACTAGTAACACTTTAGTTCAAATATAACCAAAAGGATAAACCAAAGATAGCATGAACGGAAAGTATAATCTTGTGCACATTCGTTTCGTAAATACTGGCGTCTCATCATTAAGATCCGGTATTACGCCCTTTATTCACTATATATTTGGGTGCGGAATGTGAGATAATAGGACGGTACAATCTCCTATACATTGCGCACCTAAATATATGGTGGGTAAAGGGCGTAATACCGGCTACTGCTGATGAGTCATCAGTAGGCATGAAACGAATGTGCACAAGATTATACTTTCCGTTCATGCTATCTTTGGTTTATCCTTTTGGTCATATTTGAACTAAATTGTAACTAAGTGCGACACAAACAGTATCTAACTGTTATATATTTAGTTGAATGGTGTCATAATTACAGTGAAATGTCTTATTTGATGCCGATCAAGGCCAGAGTGTACGGATTTGCTGCAGTAACAGGTGTTCAGAAATATTTGTAATTCTCAATTTTGGTGAATTTTGGCATACATTGATATCCATTGTGTTGATACCATATACCGATTCGGCAACTATATTGTTGGTATCATGTACCTTTTCGGCAACCATAATGTGAGTTGGCTTTGACGTCACATTGTCGAAGAATTTATGTGAAGTTAGCTTCACTACTGTAGGTTTACACATTAGTATAGGAGATATGAGCGTCTTATTTTCCCTTATTTTGCAACCAAATATATAGTAGTTAAAGGGCGTAATTCCGGCTCCTAATAATGAGTTGCCAGTAATCACGAAACACATTTGCACGAGATTACACTTTCCATTCATGCTGTCTTTGGTTTATTCTTCTGGTCATACTTAAACTAATTTTTTTACTAGGTGTGCAACAACTTATACACAATTGCTGAAAAAGCAGTTGCGCAAAATAGGTTCATATTCTCAATTTAGACAAAATTCATCTCATCAACGAATCCGTGGAATCGTTTTCCTTTACAAAGATTGCAAATAATATGAATAATCAGTTCGGATTCGAACCGAATTCCGAATACTACATATTAAGTTGTTCCTATTTGTGCTTGAATAAAGCTAACTATAGAAGATCTGAGAGTCCTATTTCCTACCTCTCTTGAACAAATATATAATGGGTTTTGGCCGTAGTGCAACTTGGCACGAAACATATATGTACATGAAATTATAACTCTTGCTCATACTGAATTCGACATATAAATCTGATTTTATTTATACTTCATAATTTATGTAAGCCAGATATAAAACATAATTACATGTATATTAGTTCACAACAAAAAAGACTATAAAACTAACACATTTATCGTTTAATTATGACAACATTAGCACGAAATGTGATAACTGATAACGAGTAAGTCGAGAAAATAAGGCTTTGTTAGGGTTAAACATGTTAAGAAGGTGTTATTCTCCAAAACTCTGGTTTTGATACAATTTCCATTTTTTTCAAATACTATAATTATAGGGTTGGCTTCGAAGATCCATTGTCAAATATTATATTTTTAGTTGAATCTACTACTGCCTAAACAAAACTGCGTATAGAAGATTGCATCTTAAACCAGTCTCCTATTGCTTGGCCAAATATATAACGGGGCTTCGGCTCAATGTCGGCTACTACTGATGAGTCTTCAGTAAGCAAGGAACGCGTGTGTACATTACACCTTTTGTTCGAGCTGCTGTGGCCTAATCCTCGTTGTCCAATTTAAAGAAATTTGTCACTAGATACTCTAATCCTAAAGCATTTTTGCATATAAAGTAATTCTCCGCAACAAAGAATATAGCAATATTATATTTTTAATTGAATAATAGCATAAATGACACAAAACTTGATGATTGATGTGGGTCAAGGTAAGAGTATAAGGCTTTGCTAGAGTAGCAATTGTACATAGTAGGTTGTTAATTTCACTTTTGACGAAATTTAGCCTCTTCTCAGAAACATGGTGTTGACAATCTACCCAGATGGTGTACATACCATATACTGAGTTGTATTTAAGTAGTATTGTCGAAAGCTTTATATAAAGTTAACTATACCACTACTTGAATACATATACGTATTGAAGATTGCATAGCTCAAATGTTTCATATTTTGACCAGATATATAATGGTTTCTTGGCGTTTTGCCGGCTTCTAGCGATGAGTCACCAGTAAATACGAAACGCATGTACATTATATATATTCTGAAGCCGATATATCAATCTATTATCATTTAATCTTCTAATTCAAACTACGCTAGACCTTATCTATTGGCCTTGAGTCCAGCCAAAATACCTACGAAAAATTGTCAGTGCACGCTTATTTTAATTTTGCGAAGAATTGCAATATCTACAACATCAGTTGTCAACTTATAAAACGAATTTCGGGGGTGTAATCTATTTTATAAAATGCAGAGCAGCACAAAATTGAACTTACAGATTATTGTCATTTAAGCAGTGCTCTTACACATTGGTGCGATAGCCTTCTTCTAACACGTACTTATAAATCTTATTTGGCACTCGCAACTTGTCATGTGAAAACAACTTTATTTTTTAAAGTTTCATTGTTAGTTTGGAATGGATTTTTCTATTCTAGCCATCATGTCATTTGAATTTAAGTGAAATACGTTTATTTCATATAACCAGAATGCCATCAAGTACTCGTTTCGACAGCACATCATATCAGTAAAATATTTGAGAATATCAACCATGCCGTCTTTACCCTGTAATGTGAATCTATTTTTGGTGTATAATTAAACCGTCAGTTATTTCATTCTCGTTTTTCTGTAATAAATAATAGCATTATTCACAAAATGATTAGTGTATATATATATATATATATATATATATGATATTCTCAAGGCGTTATTTTTCTGGGAAAAAAATAGATATGGCCGCTAAACTGGCGACACCTTTACTTCCACAGCTAATCAAACAAATTTATACAAATATTGCCATCAACGATGAATTGTGCATAGTTTATTCGAATCAGAATCAGTCTTCTAATTTGAAAGTCAAAGCCAGAAATAACCTATATTTCATTATCTGCTCTGCAAAAAAATAAATTGTTTCATTTATGGTTACACTTCTAAATAATTAATTTACATTAAAGTAACACTTCCTGTTTGGTATTTCTATTATAAATTCATATATTATCAGATAATTTGGGTAGTTATAAACTGGATTATTAAGTACTCGAGCAAATAATACAATGTTCTGTAGGGATAATTTCATCATAAGGCCTAAATTTATTGCAAATAAACAATTCTCTGCAAAAAATCTGTCAATTATTGTACAATTAATCGATTATAAAACCATTAGAAATATGTTCGCTGGATACTGAATTAGAACAGAAGAAGTAATAAATTGCAATTTGGAACTAGAATGGAAGAAAAAGTGAACTAATTAGCGCTTTAGCATAAAGCCTAATTTCCCTGAAATTATGTTCAAAAACTAGTTGATTTATGTGTATTTTCTGTTTCAATAAACGACAAGGAATCCAAAATCTTCGAGGATGTTAGTAGAAAAACTATTTACCTCTTCAAATTTGAATAAAAATGTAACATTGTGCATGAACAACAGCAAGTGGAATATTGTGCATGTGTGCCTAATTGTGGGAACATTCATTGATGCCTATGTGAATGGTATTTCGTGCATATTAAACAAAATTGCATTTATAATGAAAACGAAAAATAAATCTGAAAACCGATTAAGATTTAGTTTAGTAATATATTATCTTTTATCTGAAATCAGTTGTAATGATTTTTCAACAACATGTTATTTGTAGTCAAATATTTGAAATTTATCAAAAAAAAATTTAACTGACATTGAATTTTACACAATTCCATCTACTTTTGAAGTGTAAATTCGATTAATAACTTCCGTAAAATTTGGCACATCTTTATAAGGACTGCTTGACGCTGGGTAATTTGAAAATGAAATGTTACCTCTTCTAACGAATTGCAATTGAAATTAAAACGTCTTAGAGTTTAATGAAAATTCGCACCATAAATTATGGTCGATATTTATAAAAGCAAGAATAGCTGCTTAGTAATTACGAATATTTCTAATTCGAAAACAAAATTTGGTGTGCTCAGGTTCGTGCCTCGTCCATGGCAAAATATGGACAGTATTTAATCAGTTCCCAATGAAGGTGAAACCGGTCCACTTGATGAATTATCTTTTTTATAGTATATACAGACAAATGTATATTTATATATAATGGAAATGGCGTTTATATCATGATTTCAACCTTGATTTAGTAAATTATTATAACCACCCACGAAATAAATGATCGTTTAATTATATAAATATTATTTGATGATTTTTTTCACTACCCTCGTTTAAAGTACCACAAATTGCATGAAATATAATTGCTATGCGATTGCTATAGTCTAGAATACATATTCTGACAAAAATAACTTATACATTATGTTCTGCGAACAAAATTTAAAGTTAATTATACTAGGATCAGAAGGGTAGGCGAATATCAGCATGAACAAAAAGGTACATAATTTATACATGAAATTCGTTCTTACCACTGATTAATCAGTAAAGGCCAATACAACGCCATAAACCCACTATATATTTGGTAAATAAATGTAGGATAGTTTGGTAGTGTATTCTCCTACAGGTATGTGTATTAAAATAGTAGTAAGTCAACTGCATATTAACTCTTTAGCAATGCGACGTAAAAGTCAAATAACTATATATAATATATACGAAATCTGGAAATGATATTAACATAATGATCATTGAAATACGGCAAATTATTAAAAAATTAGAAGAAATCACTCTTTACAACCGTTCTTTTAGCAAAGCCTTGTATTCTGGCATCGATCGACCTTAGTTGTCACACTTCGTTGTAATAGTGACATCATTCAATAAAATATTGAATTTTTGTATATTCTTTGTTATGAAGAGCGTGTATATACGCAATTATGTAATAGGTATTGCGTTCCTTTTCCACTAACTTTAAACTAGGTTCGCAATACTTAATGCATAAAAAGAGAGATTGTCTAAAATAAATTACTATAGATATTTTAAATAAGTTGTCTTTTTGCTTTGGTCGGATAATGCAATTACTATTAACGTTAACATTCTCCGGTAATTTACTTTTAGCATAACTTTCGAAAACTTTTAGTGTGAATGGAAATATTTCCTGCCACCATACTATGACAATAATTCTATAATTGAACTGTCTTGACAAATAGACGAGGAAGTATCCCTGTCAGCACCGTTTACGATACTATTCCAGAATAAGTATAAAATTTACGACTGTAAAATTTATTATACTAGTTGGCTGTTATAATTAACCGCCAAAACATAACAATATTTTAACATTGTTAGATGCTTTTATGGTTAGAATATGAAATCAACTTTTGCGATAAAGTCAATTTTATAAAATTACAGAGTCTAATGCAAAAACATTTATTTCAAGTTGTGAATTTAAAAACACGTTAATTAGAATACAGAAGCGTTTTTGCTTTGTCATGTTAACTGATATCATGAAGATATAAAACAAAAGAATTAATTTTGTTTAAACATAAAATTCGTTTCACATAAAATTTCCACAGAAAATATATAGTTCAGAAGCTTGAAATAGAAACTTTTATTCGATATGCTCGATCCACTTCAAGTTTATGGTCTAATTCATATAATTTCTGTGGAATTTTTATGTATATTTAAACAAAGTTATTTCTGTAGTTTTATTTCTCAAGTAAATTAATAGATAAGATTGAGCGAAAGCGTTTTGTGCACTAATTAATGTGCTTTTTAAACGTTATTACTGGAATGTTTTTTTTTGTTTTTGAATACTAAAAAAATATTCCGTATTTTATTATTTTTGCTTTAATGAGGAGTCAATAAAATTTAAATAATAAATTATTTCTCAAGAATTAACAGTAGCGACGAAACTGTAGAAGTCCTCAAAGAACTTTGGTGTATAAAAGTTAAGTGATTTGTTCAACGGTTATTGGTACATTATATAAAATTCAATATTTTGCGGATTTCCTAGTTAGTGATGCAGAAAAACAGTGCCTTTGGCTATGTTAAAAGTGTGTGGCGCACATATCTTTCAGATGTAGCATAATGTAAATAGAAATCGATGAGAGGCAACTCAGGTTTTTAAAACAAGCGATTTGTTTACGTTTTTATTCTGCCACCATAATACGAATATGATCGAGTAAGGTAAAAAAAACAGTGCACAAAATGGTCAGTAATTTTCTGATACAGAATGGAGAAAAGTAAAAGTTTCTTAAAAATTAAGACGGAAAACAGAATTAATTATTTATCAGTGCATATAGACTTAAAAATAAGTCCAACTGTGTTTTTCGATAAGCAATGATCAAATTTATTCTTTTATTACAGTATAAAAGCTAAGAGTCAAAAGAGGTGAATTTATTGTTAAGATATTCTTTATTCAATTTTAAAGAAATTTATTACTTATAAATTACATTCACAGAGATAATTTTTTAAATGAATAATGGAAATTTACAATCATTCATTGAAATTATTTAGATTAAAAAATAATCACCTTAGAGTAGATATTAAAGAGGCAATGTATTATCAGTTGTCGGTTTTAAGTTAAACTTAGAATAATATACCACTTTATACTCATTTGTTAGATTTACGTTGTTCACTGATAAAAATTATGATCGAAATTCGTGAGTATTTAAATAAAGTAAAAATGTATAAAATCAACGATTGTGATAGATGTACATTTATTAACAGGGATGTAAAATGATTTCAATAAAATTTAAAAACAAACTTACACGAATGGACAAATAAAGGAATTAAATGATTTTTCATCATTGAAAACCTCAAATGTCTTTGGAATTGCCAAATCATCTGAACCGTTTTCGCCAACAGACGCACAGTACCCTTCAAGGAGATGCATTATGATGTCAGCAATTACACTATTTTTAACAGTGAGAGTTACTGGTTCTGGAGAATCAATTTGGTCATCATATTCTTTAATGCCTTCGTTACCAAGTTTATGTTCGTAAGAAGCAGGTCGATTTCGAGATTTGAGTGATATCCTGACCTTGTAGCGACCAGAATCAGTTTCTGTAGCCGTTACAGAGTGAACTTCAGAAAAAAACGCCAAAATTCGTGGCTAAAAGTTTGAAATATTATAAATATATGGATAAAATACAATAAGCGTTCTATCCTAAATACAGATATTATATAATTTAATTTTACAGAATAAAATAAATCCTACTTCTTTGCATAAGCCACATTATATTTATACAGGAAAAGTCAACTTTGACCCCAAACTATTTTCTGTAAATCGATAAAAGATGTTTGGAACATATATTTATAATTAAATGCTAATATTATCAGATAGTTTGTCCAACTGGAAAACTTTTTCTTGTAATTAATTTGATAGTAACTTTCAGATCTATGCGTACGACAAATTTGTATCCTTTTATTAGTAATCTGCTGTACAATATATTGGTAATAATCAATGCAGTTTTCATATAGAAACACGTAAGTAAGACCCAATGAAAAATATCCGATTAAAATTAAATATTATCTAACGAAACAATAAATTGAGATTAAATACTGTTTGTTGCGAAGAACTAATATATATGCAAGTATGTATTAGGTTTTGCGAACCTAGTAACAAATTAGTTCAGTTGTGACCAGAAGGATAAACCAAATGCAGCATGAACGGAAGTATAATCTCATGCACATTCGTTTCTTGCTTACTGGCGACTCATCAGTAGGAGCCGGTATTACGCCCTTTAACCACTATATATTCGGTAGAAGAATGTGGAATAATAGGACAGTACAATCTCCTAGACGAATGTGTAAACCTGTAATAGTGAAACTAACATAATCTAAAGTCAACGACAATACGACTTCAATGCTAACTCACACTATATAATATATATACCGAGTCTGTTAAGGATACTAACACTATGGCTATTGTGTTAGTAACTGATACCTTTTTTGAAATCGATGAGTACCGGATACTAACACTATGGTTTCGAGTCGGTACATGATACCAACCTGATGGATATAAATTTATGCTAAAGTTCACCCAAATTGAGAATTACAACAATTTCCGAACACCTGTTCCTCCAGTTAAACCATACACTCTGGCCTTCATCGATATCAGTTATCACATTTCACGGTAAGCATGACATCATTCAATTTAATATATTACAGTTAAATACTGTTTTTTGCCAAGAACTAATATATATACAAGTATGTATTAGGTTTTGCGAACCTAGTAACAAATTAGTTCAGTTGTGACCAGAAGGATAAACCAAAAGGCAGCATGAACGGAAAGTATAATCTCATGCACATTCGTTTCGTGCTTACTGGCGACTCATCAGTAGGAGCCGGTATTACGCCCTCTAACCACTATATATTTGGTAGAAGAATGTGGAATAATAGGACGGTACAATCTCCTAGACGAATGTGTAAACCTGTAATAGTGAAGCTAACATAATCTGAAGTCAACGAAAATACGACTTCAATACTAACTCACACTATATAATATATATACCGAGTCTGTAAAGGATACTAACACTATAGCCATTGTGTTAGTAACTGATACCTTTTTTGAAATCGATGAGTACCGGATACTAACACTATGGTTTCCGAGTCGGTACATGATACCAACCTGATGGATATAAATTTATGCCGAAGTTCACCCAAATTGAGAATTACAACAATTTCCGAACACCTGTTACTCAAGTTAAACCATACACTCTAGCCTTCATCGATATCAGTTATCACATTTCGCGGTAAGCATGACATCATTCAATTCCATATATTACAGTCAAATACTGTTTGTTGCGAAGAACTAATATATATGCAGGTATGTATTAGGTTTTTCGAACCTAGTAACAAATTAGTTCAGTTGTGACCAGAAGGATAAACCAAAGGCAGCATGAACGGAAAGTATAATCTCATGCACATTCGTTTCGTGCTACTGGCGACTCATCAGTAGGAGCCGGTATTACGCCCTTTAACCACTATATATTTGGTAGAAGAATGTGGAATAATAGGACGGTACAATCTCCTAGACGAATGTGTAAACCTGTAATAGTGAAGCTAACATAATCTAAAGTCAACGACAATACGACTTCAATGCTAACTCACACTATATAATATATATACCGAGTCTGTAAAGGATACTAACACTATGGCTATTGTGTTAGTAACTGATACCTTTTTTGAAATCGATGAGTACCGGATACTAACACATGGTTTCCGAGTCGGTACATG